>JAJONR010011801.1:0-24897 GCA_029582245.1 Solanum etuberosum | reverse complement strand
TATAGTTTAGTGATACGAGTGTTTTCAGAGAAGCCTATGCATGAACAAGGATTAATTTGACTTTTACGCTTAGCTACTCTAGATTGGGGGGCTAAAAGTACACACTTTATACATTTGATTTAAATAAGGCCTAACTTCTGAATGTGAATCAGACCAACCGCATGTTCATCTTCTTCTATTTGCAGGTACACATAAAATTTCTTTTTGTACATGCCAGGTCATGAATTAATAGCAATTTTCAATATCCAAGAAAAAGAAATCAATTGTGTTAAACTTTTTATTTTTGAAATAGTTACGGAATCTCCATGAATAGGAATATTAAATTTTATTCCATGACATTAATTACTTGAGGTTCTTTTTAAAGAAAATCTTTGATCTCTATTCTCAAACTAGAGTAATCGGTTATATTAAATTAATCCTTGTTCATGCATAGGCTTCTCTGAAAACACTCGTATCACTAAACTATAGTTATTATAACTTGTTGGTATAATATACCACAAATATAATAAATTACAGTTGAAATAAAATGAACAAAAATGACTAAATAAATATTTAGGCTGAGGCGCGGATATCTCGCTCTCTTTAAGGAGATTCAAGCTCATTGCGGCATAATCTACACTGATCCAACAATATCACTCTTGACTTGTTCCCTCCAGGATACAACAATCCAACAAAGTCGTACAACTCAAGCAACTCCGGATTAGTTGAAGAGTCCAAAGCTCCACAAAAAGAACACTTTTTTTTTTTTTATATAATACTCTCTTTTGTATATAGTGAATATAGTTGAAGACTTAGAATATTTTCTTTGTCTCAACTCTCTCTTTTATTACTACACTAATCTCAATATAAACACAATAAAATACTACTCATCTTTTTCACTCTATATTTCTTGTACTTCTCTTGTTTCTTCTTATATCACAACACAAAGGAAGACCACAATATTTATAGGTGATGAATTCTTCCTTGCAATGAATAGGAAGATAGTGGGTAGTAAATTTGCCAAATGAATGGCCCAAATATTACATAAGTTACAAGACATAGTGATAGAATAATGGGTGAAATGAAGAGTTGGTGGTTACATAAGTTAGTAACAACTAATGAATACTTTCTTCCACAATTGATGAGAGTAAAGAAGCACAAATGTAATGTCCACCAATTGACATAACATGGTACATAATGTGACACATAATATATTTTCATTAATATTAAAATGTCACACCAACATAACTTAGCTATGGTAAGTTAGTATTCAAGACAATTTTTCGTAAAAATAGGCAAATCCCTACCTAACAATCCCCATATTGTTACTTACTGTATAACAATCTACACATTATTATTCACCACAATTAGGGATGACAATGGGGCGGGGCGAATACGGGGCGGGGAGGGTTTAAGGCTATGCGGGGCGGAACGGGTTTAAGGTTGTGCGGGGCGGATGGAATGCGGGGCAGGTTGAAGTGGGTTTTTTTTAAAATTAATGTGGGGCGGAGCGGGTCGCGGGTCGCGGGTACATGTGATTTCATGTGGGTTCAAGCTTAATTTTAACTTCTTACATGTTATAAGAGTGATAGAACATTATTTATCAAAATAATTTCTTTAAAACTACTAAAATATTCAAGATAGTAAATGAAAATGGTTCAATAAAAAATAATACAATTTCTTACATGTTTCCAATTGACCTTTAAAAAATAAAATTTTATGTCACTATCCTATTAAATTAATACAACTTAATGAAAAAATGAATTTTTTTTTATAAATTTTATTTTTATTATCAAACTTAACTAGAAAAAAAAAATATTAAAAAAAGTTATGCGGGACGGGTTGAAAATGAAAAAAAGTTGTTATGCGAGGCGGATCACAAATTATGCGAGTTAAGCTCAACATGCCCCACCCCCGCCCCGCACCGCCCCATTGCCATCCCTAACCACAATAACCTGCAAAACATGAAAATGAAGTATAAAAAACTCAAAAGAAATAGTTGTAGTAACACAATGTGAATAAATAAACTTCAAAGGAACTACACAGAAACATACGATAAACACGTTCCCACAAGTGGAGTTTGGGGAGGGTGGAGTGTATGCAAATGTTATCCCTACTTTAAAAAGGTAGATATATTGATTTCGATTGAATCTCTGCTCAAAACAGATGAAAAAGACGACAATAGCAACAAGCATGGACGAACAAGAAGAAAATACAATAATGCTAAAGAATCAACCAATGAAAAATAGAAACCTAAAAATACGAAATTATAAGATTGATACTAATACTCTGGGAATCGGAAAGTAAAACACTCCAATACCTACTAACCTTCTATCCTAATCCTTGACCTCCAACCCTTCTATCAAGCTTCATATTCTCTGTGAGCTGAAGCTGCGTCATATCCTGCCTAATCATCTCACCCCAATATTTCCTAGGCTTAGCTCTACCCCTCCTCAATCCCTCTACGGTCAACCTCTCGTGCCTCCTTATTGGAGCATCCACGCATCTCCTCTTCACATTCCTAAACCTCTCTACAACTAGTTCAGGTTATAAAACAATTCAGGACACCAGAAGTAAAATAGAGAGTATTTTTATTGAGTACTTGATGCATACAAACACAAACATATTTTGAAAAGAAGATGAAAACACAACAAACAGTGAAATGTTTCCATCACTTATTGGCATTAAGTTATTTCCGTACTCAAAATATTTATCGAACACACTCTCAGAAGCTAGGCTAAATTATTCGTCTAGTATACTCAGCCAACCTTAACAACATCAGATCGAATCCTAAGTAGACTCCTCAGCATTGCTCTTTTCTAACATTTCTGATACTCTTTTGGCAAGACTACACTTTGCTGCAGGGGAAACTCCGTTCTTGCCAATCATCGATTCCAGTACTGCTTCTGACATTGGCTTGTTCTCTATAACAGCATTCCCCGTGCCAGGAACTAAATCATCGTCAGAGAAGCTAATCTGGACTCGGATAAAGGAATATAGAAGTTTACATCAATGGGCTTACTTACAGATAAATAGTACAATCGATTTTTTGATGCATACATATAGTCGAAAGGATCCTAATAACTGATGATACAACGTGCAAGTGCCTAGTTGATTATACATACCGTCAATGATCCAACCAGTGATTGAGTAAAAAGGATGGACGCACCAGGTGAGAAGGTTTCACTCTGGAAAACATTGAGGAACTTTTCGATGGCCTGTCTCTCTGCATCACTGTAGGTTCCTATTGCTTTCATAATGGCAACACAATTTCCTGCCACCTTTTCGGAGAATTGCTTACCAGTCAAGGGCAAGAGCAACGTCACTCGCATGAATTTCTCAAACGGACCTACCATAGATAAAAAACGTTCATAAACATTAACTTCGATGGAGAGGATTGCCCAAGTCATACCTAAGTGTAGCTCAAACTCAGGGGCGGATGCAGAGTGTATAAAAATTGGTACTCACTATCCTGAGCTATCTTTACTGCATTTTCTTCTTCTATAGAGCATTAATCTATTACGTTCACATTTCAATCTTAGCAAATACCTGTAACGATATCCCTGAAGAACTCGAGTGAATGTGTCAACTCCTCGGAGTTTTTCCCTTTCCATTTAGCCGCGAGAAATGGAACAACATTCTCTTCCAAGTACACCCCTATCACACTGAACTTCACAAATTTCCCTTCAACTTCCAAACCTCTATGTCCTGCATTAGATCCATAGATTATACAACAACTACTACGCCTCAGTCACAAACAAGTTTGACTCATCATGAAATAACATGTTTTAAGCTTACTTACACCCTACCACAATCCTCTTCCTTTATCCCGTCTTAGAGCTGACAATGTATACAAGCTCTAACATGCGGAGTTAAAAGTTCAACATGAATTGACAAGTTTTACGGGCTATCAGCTTACCACAACCCTCCTCCCTTACTCAGGACTGACAAAGTAAGCAAGATCACACTTTTTTATTTAATTGGGGACGGGGGAGGGGATTAAAATATCAGTAGTCAAACAACTGAGTTACTAACATTCGCACAGGGCAAAGTTATTAGACCATAGATTAGTAGTCAAGCAACTGAGTTATTATCGTGAATAGAGTCATAGTAAAGACGTACCATTATACAAGCAACATATAGTTATTTATCGATAGATTTAAAAAAAAAATCATTGTTTGTGCAAAAATTAATTAAGAAAACCTGCTCCACCAAGGAAAAAGGTATTGTTGGAACTAGGAGGCTTCACCACTGTTGATGGGAACACATTATTCTCAACTTGCAATTTAGTAACACAAGCCATTGATTTCTATTTGATTTTCACTTTTTTCACATAATAACACTTAAAAAGGAAAATGTTTAAATAGATGGAGAGACAGTGGTTTAATTGTAATAATGAAGTAGATTCAAGGGTAGAATTGACCAACGATAATTTGAGGTTAGGTACAGCTTGATGCCACTTTTTTAAAAGGCCGGGCGCAAGATGAGGCGTAAGTCTTGAAACACGGGGCGTAAGGCAGTGTCATTTTCTATTATGAGAGTTGTTTTATTTATTTATATATTTTAGAAAAAATCACTACAATATGTAAACATGGTAGCATAAACCATAAAGTATCAACAAATAAAAAATATAATTTATACAAAAATGCTACCAGTCGAATACATACATACATATATATAAAATTACCTTATATATACATTATAATTTTCCGACAAAAAAGATTCAGATGAACTCGCCTGTTTAACTCCAGTTGAAACCAATACGTTTTGTTACATGTTGTTTTCCTCCTTTTCTGGATAAGCAACTGACAAGCCAAAGCTTTGATCATCACGGTTCAACTAGTATTTCTAAATAACTTTATTTTTACTTGAAGTAATTTGTTTTATCCTTTCACCATATAGATTTGGGAAAGGTGACACATACATAGGATGTATACACAACCTTAACCTTCTCGTGAGTCGTGAAGATAAAGAGATTATTTTTGATAGACTCTCAACTCAAAACAAAATCCATAAACGGGGAGTGATGATCAATTGCGAGATGAAATTAAACGGAAGTTCAGTATCAGTACAAGATGATGGACAAAAACATGTACTTGAACAAAACAGAAACAGTGCCCTACGTTTCCATGATCAGTCAAGGTAAGTTTCTAAAGGGAAAATGGGTAAGTAGTTCAAGGATGTCTAGTTACAGGAGATATATTAAACATGAACAGTTTTCGCGGTTTTTAACCAATGAGGTTTTAACCTCCACGCATATGAGCGCCCAGCTCTCCAAACTGATCGTCTGCTTCCACGGTGTCATCTGAAAGGCGTACTGCATCCAACTTCTGCTTCAGCACTTCTATTGCATTGATCACCAATTGTGAAGCTTTGACTGCGCCAGTTGTCTCAACAGTGAAAATAAAGCTATCTTCCTTGGCATGTATCTCTACAACTCCAGGTTTTCCCATGGCTTCAGCTTTCTTGAGCACCTCATCATCATAAGTATATGCCTCAGGATCAACGACAATAACCTGTAAAGATGAAGATGAAATTGGAGATGTTTCGAGTAGAGCTTCCCAGAGAAGAATATATATGACAAACCTATAAAAGGAATTAATTGGAGATGTTTCGAGTTGCTTCTCTCATTGACCTATTAATACATGTTTCCCTTGTCATCAGACTAGGTTAAAAGTTGAGATCTCCCTCATTTTCCAGGCTTCAGTAGATTGACCACCGACCAAGCCTAGAACAAACTAATTCTGTTTTTTTACCATGCTTGTTGGAAAGGAAAACGTGCAACTCCTCATACAAATGATTATGACTTGTAGCTCTGATCGGAATTTGGTGGCTTCTATTAGAAATTAAAATCCCCATATAAACCTCTGTACTGAAGGCTTCAAAATCTTGTTTTGGTCCGATCTTCTAAATCTTGTTTTTGTTAGCAAAATTACCTTGAGTTGCAATCTTATTCTTCAGATCTTGTATATCTAATGAAGTTATAGTTGACCAATAAACAGAAATACCACTAGAAGTCCTAACGCTGAAATTCCATCTCCTTTACAATCAAATGATCCAATTCAGTGTTTTCTTTTTCTTTCATTTCAAAAAGCAATCAATTAGCATTTTCCTAAATAAGCTCATAGAAAGTCAATGTAATGAAAAAAATCAATACACTATTAGACCCCCATTCAGATCTAATAAATATCCAGAAATTTTAGTTTTAATTTTCCAGCATGCTTTAACTGTTTTCTGTCATTACCCCTCAATCGGAACACACCAGAGTTCACCATATTGACAAGAGAAAACTTTAGAGTTAAAAACCTATATTACCCTGGACCAAACAACTAAAGACGACACAAGTCAACTTTTCAGGATAGCGGGACAGAAGATGACTACTTCGGTCCGACATCCCCCTTAGTTTCTCTTGATTTTTCTTGCTATATTTTCTCTACCATAACAAGCTCAAAGCATCCCAGTGGAAGTTATCACCCTTAGTCAGTTCAGCTGTGTGTACTCCATATATAGGTAATAATAGTATAATACATTACTGAAAGAAAATTGTTGTTTCGTGACACATTAATAAACCTACAATTCATGAACAGATTCCAGGAAGAAAAAAAAACCAAAAGGGTCACTCTATACATTAGTTAGGACCACTTTTACCAATCAGACGAAATTGTAAACAAAATGGTAATATGCAATAATCAATTCATGCTCAGTTATTTATTACCACATATGAGGAGCTTGCTCATAATTTTTACACACAAGCAATCCAGGATAGCTGTATCAACCAATTAAGCCCAAGTACTCCCTCTATGCCAAATTAACTCTTCTACATATACTTTCTTCTCATCTGAAAATGTGTCAAATTTTGTGAAAAGTGCAATTTTTTTCCTGCACTTGCCAAGACCTTTTCAGGATCTATTCCCCAAGAGAAAAATATAGCTCATTTTAGTTCTATTTAACTTTATATGAATCTTTTGATATACTCACTTTATAGAAAATGAATCATTTGAACTCACTTAAAAAATGGATCTTTTGATATACTCACTTTATAAAAATGAATCATTTGATACATTCACTTCATAAAAAATGAATCTTTTGATACTCACTTTATAAAAATGAAATCATTTGATACACTCGATTCATAAAAAATGAATCTTTTGATATAGTCACTTCATAAAAAATGGATCTTTGACATACTATCATGTACAGATAACTAAAACATGGAACCTCACTGCAAGTTAACTGGACAATGTTGGAGGATTTTCCTTAATTTAAAAGGGATCATGTGGGTGATGCCAAGAGATACACTTGAAGTGTTGGGAGTGCTGGAACAAATATAGCACTCAGTCAGAACAGAAAGAAAGATGGAAGATTATCCCTGCTTGCATTTGGTGGACAGATAGGAAAGAGAAAAATCAAAGGTGTTTTGAAGACGATCACTGCTCTATCCAGAAACTGAAGATAAAGTGCCTAGCCTTTTACTATTTTTGGTGTAAACATGAATACATGGAAGACATAGAATCTTTTATTGATGTTCTAGGATCTCTGTAAGTAGGTTATAGCTTAGTAAATCTTCCTATATTTCATTGAAAGTATGGACAGCTGTAGTTTTTATGCAGCAAATAGTTATACAAAAACTGTTACCTTCTCAGAAAAAAAAAACATGGAATCTCACCATAGAAGCATAGACTCATATCATATTGGGCCATCTACTACCACATAGAGGAATTCCAGGAGAGGTACTAGGATTTCCAACTATCATGCATTTCCCAGTCTCCTAGTCAAGTGAATAATTTATCGGTATACCATGAATGGCAGATTCTGAGCATGATAAGAATCTTAGAGATAATCTCAGGATAAATGGGACAGAGGGGGTGTTTCATTCATCACCATATAAAGCATGACATACTGTTCATTGAAAAAGTAATAGGAACCACACATAGTGCTGAACAGATAAGACGAAAAGTTCAGGCATAGCAGTACAGCATTTTATAGCAATAAAACATATAAACTACGAAGTTCAACAAACCTGTTTGTTCTCAGGGTCAATGCCAAAAACTTTTGTGGGACTACTCTCAACTAATTCTGTTTTCTCCTCGAGAGTCAAGGATTCCATCATGTCCTCATTGATGTAGATCTCTGGTTCATACATGAAAGTCACAGTTGCTGCAGGTGACCATTTCGCGTGATCTTTGCCAATTCCTTTCCGAGCTATAGCTCTTAACCTTAACTCCTGTCCACGTCGTAGCTTCACAATTATGATTCCCCTGCATAAAAGAGAGCAAGATCGTAAAAATCCTCTCAGGATAGTTAGCCCGTATAAACCAAGGCATTTCTGCACCACAAATCTCCAAATAAGCATATTAGAAATAACATTACTTTCTTGTATTAGCCGTGACAAAAAAGGCAGAGTAACATAAACTAAGATCCTTTTTCACATGGTATTCTTTAACTAACACAACCTTCAAAACTACGGTTGTTACAAAATACCCTATTTACTAAGTTCATTAGGAGCTTGATTGATATCTAATCACTTTTTCTTGAAATGCGCAGCACAATAATTCAACAGAATTATGGGATATTCTTCTGCACTTCATGAAATGACATATCAAAGGCACCTTAATGTGCATCTGCAAAAAAAAAAGATTCACCAATTGGAACCAGAATCATGTCAACCCTTTGTAATTTCATCCAAACACAAAAATTCTTATAATCACCAAGACTGGTCTACAATCTCTATATAAAAAGATGAAAACATAAGAAGAACTGACCCACAGCAGAATGATGCAATTCGTCATTGGCAGTTATAGAGATAAAAATACCCAGATATACAAAAAGACCAAAAAAAATCAACAAATGACTCATTCCAAATCCTACAACTTTACTACTTTGTCCCAACTTAACTATAATTTGTCACCATCGAACTATAACTTAATCATTCTAAGCTTCGTGACCCTAAATTAACAAGTACCTTGTATCATTTCCCAATCTTTTGAAAGGGTAAAAGTTCATAATACCTCCCTATAATTGGTTAGGGTTAAGAACAACTCAAGGACAAACAGAGAGTGTACTTCTATTGAATGCTTAATGCCTGCACGCACAGTTATTAGAGAATATGACAGCAACAGCAACAATAACAACACCCCCCCCCCCCCCAGCAGCAGCCTTGATGCTGATTTTTGATATATGTACAAATTGTACCTTTTCAAAAAAATAACAACAATAGGGCCTCAAACCTAAACGAGTTCAAGTCAGCTAGATGGGCAAACAAAAAACTATCATTGGAGGAGTTACCATAACCCGACTAAGCTTAACACTCATATACATACGACTAAGCTTAACACTCATATACATACAACTAAGCTTAACACTCATATACATAAAACTGCCCATATGCATATTCAAGGCAATGACAACGACAAGTCTCAAACCCAAACTACTTAGCTAGCGTTTGACCATACATTTTGGGAGTAGTTTTCCAAAAATTCATCCTCAAATATCTGCACGAAAGTATTCAAGTTCCCAAAAACTGATCTGAACCAGTTTTTAGATTTTTGGTACATCCACTCACAAAGCTTCAATTTTTTCCAAGTAAAATGCATGTCCAAACACAACTTCAAAAGCTCATATTTTCAAATTTCAACTTCATAATCTATGGTCAACGGGAGCTTAGACTAGGCTTGGGCAAGCAATAAAGAACTAACTACTTTCCAGATTTATCATAGCCCTAGAAGCTCAATGCATATATGTAAAAAAAAATGCTTATATACATAAAGACATCTGAGACAACAACTACAACAACAATAATGCTTCAATCTGGCCAATTTCTTTTAAAAAAACTCACTTATTAGGAGTATTATCAAAACTCGAGGAAGTATCCGAGTAATCAACAGGAACAACCGTATGGTCAGAACTCAACAAATCCTTGCTAGTAACATCAAGCGTCTGGTCGCTAAGACATTTCACCCGTAGATAAAACTCAACCGAACAGTACTCACATTGTCCATCACCATCACAAGCATCACAGTCACGTGAGAAGCGCATGCTCATCGCTCGTTCACTTGTTAGCGGAACAAGCCCTAAACGATGAGAAATGAACTCATCGTTGAGAACAGAGGAATTGACCTCGATTTCAACAAGGTCTATGGCTATAGTAGGTACTTCAGCTATCATTATACGCCGGAGAGCGTTAGCTATACTGGCATCGGTGTCCCGGAGCTCGAATTTCATGAAATCGTCTTTAACTTCACGGATTTTTATCTTTGGGAATCTCTGGTACGAGACGCCCTCCATTGTTGCTTGCTTTGTGTTTTGAGGGTTTTGCTCTCTGCTCTGTTTTGTGTGAAATTTGTAAAGAGTACTCGACTTATATATTGATCCTTCTGATTTACGATATTTACATATTGGACACCCTTTTTTTTCGATATCGCAAATGATAAAGTGTTTATACTAAACATTTTTTGTTCGAAATTTAATAATTTTTTATGTGTTTTCTCAAATATTTGCAACATGTCTTGTTTTTCAAAAATAAAAATAAAAAATTGAAACATGTCTGAGTTTTTATGGCTTATTGAGAAAACTTGGCGTGAATTGTTTGTTTTGTCCCCAAATTATTTGACAGTCTTACAAATACTTTTCCTCAAACTTTTGTAGGAGCATGAAACTCTTAATAAAAAGCCGAGTGAAGTATTGAAAATACTCTTAAAGTTGAAAAAAATTTAAGGGTGCATTTCACCCACGTGGCAAGATCAGGAGAGTATATTTAATTTTAGTTAATTAAGTAGAGGATGCATTTCGGCCATGTGGCACTTCATTATAATAAATTTATATAATTTGATATAAATATCCGGTGCAAATAAGTATTTACCCTTCTCTTGTATTTGATATAAATATAATTTTAGCGTGATATGAGTGATGGTCACAATGCACAACTAAGGCTTATTTGGCCAAAACAAAATGTTAAAAATAGAAAGATTGTCTCAAAGTACGTAAATTTATAGTGTTTCATACACTGACCATGTAAGTCCATGAACACCTAGAAAATCACTCTAAGTAGCTGTAAAACATAAAATTGATATGGCATGGTAAACCATGTCAAGCTGGTAAAATCCAGGAGATGATGAAAATATTGCTCTATTCGAACTACATTGGACGATATCCGCGTTACTGGGATCAGAAGAAGGGCCATTTGATTCGAACCAGAGATATCATGTATAGAGTTCAGATTCAAGAAGGAAATCCTTACTCCGGCCTAATTTTAGAAATTCCTCCTCGAGCTTCTTCATGTCAATATGCTTCACGCGGGAGAGGACATCCTTGAGCAGTAGAGACTTAACAAGTGACATAACTGAAACACCGACTTCAGGCCATGAAACACACAGAGTTCCCCTTATCTTCTTTAACTGACATCGGCTCAATAAAGCTGCTGCCAAGCCATCTACAACACTTCCTGATGGAAGATAGTCTGCGCATTTTACCAAAGGTGAATCTTGATGGCCATCAGCTTTTGCTTTTCTCTCTGCAGATGATTCCAGCTTAAATGCAAATGCTTCATCGGGTGAAAGTCTTCCTCTAAAATTAGAACTTCGGATGGAATCCAAAATTAAGACCTTTTCTGGGATAACCTGTTCTCCAATCAGTAGCTTCGCGACTGCATGAGATCTCTCTGCAGTAACTGGATATTGACCAGACACAATCATAATCAAGTTATCATCTTCATTTAGGGCATATATATTGCATGATTTGTCTTTAAGAGAGGGTTCAACTGAATTGCCAGAGAATGGGATCTCAGGAAGGATAACAGTTCCAACAAGGGTTTTGGAAGACACGTGATGAAAAACTTGAAGTGACGGAGAAGACATGGCAATGATGAGGAGAGAAGGGCGAGAAAACTTCTCCCGGTTTGGAGTTGAAAACAACAGGAATGGAGAGGGAAGAGGAGGAGATGGAGGACAAAAGTTGTTCAGATCTTCCAAAAAGAACCTTGAAGGTGGAGGGATTTCTGTTAGTAAGTCTTCCATATCTGTTTGGTCAACCTATCACCTGCAAAATATTCAACAAAATATCTATCACTCTACACGTTGCAACATATGGACACATTTCCTATGGCTGATAGTCTATAAATCAATTCAATTGCCAAAGCACATCGCCACGTCAAAGAGCTTAAGAACATAGCCTTTTAGACAAAATTTGGAGATCAACAAATAAAGTAAGTTCAACTATCAAGCCAAGGTTCTTCCAGCAGGAACAGAGAAAGCTTTAAGTAATTGCCACAAAGTTCTACGACATAAGTCAGTGTAAAAGCTTGCAACACCAAAGCACGGACAATAGAGACCATAACACAATAAGTCAATAACAATTGGAGATCACCAAATTGGCAAGACAATCAAATCAATGCTAATCATGTAGCTTCTAACTCAGGTTGATTTCAAAAAAATTAGGTGATCAATGACATCTCTCCAAATGAGCTACCTAGAGTATCTAGCCATCTTTAGTATCTCGTTCGCCGACATCATTGAAAATATGAACTTGAGAAAAGATAAAATGAAGGAAAAGAAATCAAGACCTGGTTACTGAACAGGGTGTAGAGATTCACTTCAAGTACAATGGCTTGAAGATGCCCCTATCCAAATTACTACTACGTGCAATCATTGTATTTACAGAAAGGATGGTAGCTGATCCACATGGTCTAATCCAGTGTTTTCAAAAGCGATTAAATCCATGGGGCATGAAGCGAAAAGAGAGAAGTGAAGGTCACACTTCTTTAAAGCAAAGCACACAATTTACGAGAAATTAGAAATGATCAAACAAATATGAATTTAGTACAATTAAAATTAAGCTGCAATTCACACAACTAATTTAAGCATCAAATATATAATCATGTCGATGTTAATCCAACTACTCAAAGTTGAGATTCGAAAAAGAGACCTCGTTGGAATCAGTTTGTGCACCATTTTTTGAAGCACAAACTTCTCTAAAGCACAGGGTATCACCCACATCACTTTAAGCGACGAAGCAATGGCTGTTAAAAACACTGATTTAGTCTGGGGAGTAGCTTAATGAATACAATAACTACTGGATCATGTAACTCAAGAAGGAAAAACTCTACGAATATTTTTCCATCTTATATAAAAAAGGAATGGTGGCAATCAACTTCCTAATATCAAGAGGGGTCCCAACAGATCGATTGGCAACATGAAGTCCTAACAATTTTGAAGAATGTGTTTGGAAAATCAAGTACTCTTTGCTAGCATATGATTCTAAAGTGCTCCTAAAAGAAAAAAGAAACACCTTTCTCAAAAAAGAATCAACAAGTGAAAACATAAAAGAAAAGATACATAAAATAATACTTCCTCCGTTCCATTTTATGTGGCATCCTTTCCTTTTGAGTCCATCCCAAAAGGAAAAAAGAATGTCACCTTACTATAACTAGAAACAAATTAACTTTAAAATTTCCCTTTTAAATGATTTACAACCACACATATAACTAAGGATTGTTTTAGACCATAAGTTTCAAAGGTCTTTTTTTTCTTGAACTCTATGCCAAGTCAAAGTGTGTCATATAAAATGGGACGGAGGGAGTAGTAATTATAAAAGTAAAATAGAAAAAGAAGAAGAAATAAACTGTTTTGAGACCAAAAGATGAATCAGCATGATATTTTTTTAAAAAGAGAGAGAAGCAGCTCCATGGCAAGTGTAAACTTGACAGGAATATGCATGAAGAATGCAATCAATGCGAGCAAAGAAATCATAGATGTTTTGGCAGCTTCCCCTATTTTACCGAGAAACAATTGAGTTTAAGCTCATTTTCAAGCTCAACTTAACCCAAGAATATGATCAAGAAGTTTAACATGAGCTAATTCCAGATTCCTCAAGCACTAACCTCAACTTTGATGAGCTTGAACCAGAATTTTATTTTCATTCTTCAACATTCAGAAGATACAGAAAAAAAATTTGGAAAAAGGAAAGCAAGAGGCCTTCCAGATTTGGTGCAAATTGGTCACAGGTTAGAATAAGAAAGTTATTGAATATGTAAAAGATGTGGTATTAAATATCGAATTCAAGAAGTACAGCAAAAAGTAGGGAACCTACTGGAAAAGACACTCCAGTTCTCTACAAAAGACACCATTGAAATGGTCACTGACTGGAATATTTAACTGAATACAATAAAAAAACATCAATGCTAGCTCCAGACTTAGATTCCTTTGAAGCCCTATAAATGAGATGTTATCTACAGTATCTTTTAATTACCAAAAGTTTTCATTAGCTAATACAACCAAAATAAACTCTCCAAGTTTTTTTCTTTTTTTTGAGAAGAATGTGTTTTTAATCAGCCAATAGAGAGGAATCCCATAAATCAACAGGGTCAGACCGATAAAGTGTGAAACATCTTGTTATTAAGTAGCAGAGAAAAGGGAAGGGTGAAATCTTTAACTTGAAACTTCTGCTATTCTTTTCAGAAAATGAAAATGTAGAACCACTTCTGTTACTTTTTTGAGAAACAAAACTGCTTCTGTTATTTGTGCAGTACTCCTCTACTTTGTAATATTCATAAGGGTTCTCTTATAACTAGTATTCTTGGAATACAAAAGGATTCTTAATTGTTACAGATATCAACTATTATCAAATTCACATAGTAACATTAAGGCCAATGTCAAGATAGTGATTAGAGTTTGGGGACAAGCACACCTAACTGATTATCTTTCTTTCTTTTTACCCCTCCCTAGGAGCTCCCACCTTTTTGCTCTCTTGATGACTCGAACCCACAACCTTAGCATTGGAGGTGGAGGGTGCTTACCATCCGAGCAACCCCTCTTGTCTCATAGCTAACTGATTCAAACGCCAGAAGTTGAAATTACTGGTTTGTGTAAACGCAATACGTGCACTTTCTTGACAAGGAAAATTCATTCATTCACAACAACAACTGGAACCTAAAGAATGGGTCATCATCATTCAAACCAAACACCCATTTGAGAATAAGTCTCAAAGAAATTATGTTCAAATAAACATTCTAAGCAGCTACATTAAGCTTATTTACAAGTACCATTCACATAAAGCTTTCTCAAAATATCTCCTTTCTCATTCAATACATGATAATTTTTATTTTTTTTTAACTTTCTCCCCAAGTCAAGAGGTGGAACTAGTGCTTTCAGCTTACGCTTCGTATAAATATGCAAAAAAAAAAAGTGTAACTATAATAGATCATTCCGAAAACCCACTAACCTCTAAATCTAGGATCTCACTGCGCCAGAAAAAAAAAACCCAAAATGAAAAGAAAGATTCTATTTCTGTTACCCCTTTTTCCAGAAAATGACATGGATATCAAGCAAATATTTATCACCTGGTAGAAAAAGAAAAATTATCGATACAAATTTGAAAAGTTGAGGCTTTTTTTACACAACGAGAGTTGCAAATTAGAGACCCAATTCAATTAGAAAAAGCGATTAGGGCAGAGAAGAGGGAAATAAGGAACTTACAATCGATTCCGCCGGAAAAAATGGAGATGAGTTTACAGCTCCGACGAGAAGGGACACAGTGATATCAACTCGACTGAAGAAAATGTTGCTGGCAGAACATTCAATATTGTGTGAGATATCATTTTATTTTTATTTTTAGTTAATAATTTTTGTAAATTTTGTTTTACTTCTTAATAGGAAAATGTCATTTTCACTTCTTTTTTTTCATGCTTTTCTAAAAGTTGGAAATAATTGTATAAGGAGAACACAAATTAGAGAAGAAAAAGAGAGTAGCATTGGATTTTTTTTGGGTTTATTTTTACTTGTTCATTGTGTTAAAATATATTTTATTTTTTTCAAATTAAACAAGTATTATAACATAGTTTACAAAATGTCAAGCGTCAAGATCACATCAAATCAATAGTTAGTAAGTTGAGACTTATTATGAATTAGTTAGGTTAGGGTGATTTGTTGAAAAAAAAAAATGCTTCTTTTTATGCATTAGAGTACCTCCCATTATTAATCGATAGGTTGAATACCTCCCATTATTAATCGATAGGTTGAATGTTCGAGTCAAGGGAGAGTAAGTGAGCTTCCAAGTTTTGAAGTTGGCTCAAATGTGAGGATGACCACACTAATCAGTCATCCCCACAACTTGTCCATGATCTTTCACTTGAACTGTAGATGGAATCTGACAACAATAACAAATCCAATATAATGTCACGAACGAGGTCTTACCCCTACTTTACGAAGGTAGAGAGAGTTTCCGATAGACCCCGACTCAAATAAGGAAAGGGAAAGCATTCCAAACTCCAAAGCAATTTTGGAAAGGGAAAATCCAGTCACTGTTGAAACCATGCAAGACTGAAATGTGATTTTCAACTCAACTACAATTAGAAACTACTGCAGAAGTTTCATGAATAAGTTTACATCAACTCCCTTTGGGGGCGAAACGGTTTCAAGTCTAATATTTTACAAATCAAAGTCAGTATGCACATTGTTGGTGCCAAAAAATTACAGAGAAGAAAGAGGAAATAGGATGTTAATGTTCCTATGGCAGTGTCAATGACCAGAAAATGGTGAGTTAAATTAACTACAAAATGATCAAATGGCCTCCTTCTCCATTAATGAAGTTCCTTCAACCTACCTCAACTAATCACAAGTTTTGACGAGCCAAAGCATCAACTTAATAGCATATAGCTTCAGTTCACCGACAAGTTCTTAAGAGCGTTTGGTTGTTTCCTTTCTGTAAAAGAAAAGCACGACAAACATAAATAACAAGTCAAGATATTTTTCCTCGTCACCTGAGCTCAAGAATGGCCAAGAAAATAACAACAATGTGAGTTATTTCACAAAAGAACTAAGCAAACATGTAGAACTTCACAGCAATGGATGATCAATTTTTTGCAATTAAAACGAAAGGGATGGCAATTCTGAGTTTAGATAAAGCAGGAATGCCCTCAAGATCTCCATAGCGTTAACATAAATATTCACATGTGCCTCTTTGACAGATTAGAATTGCGCATTTACATGTACCACATGATTCACAAAAACTGAATATTGTGATCCTTTGTTTATCTTTTTCCCCATTTAGCAGCCAAATCAATTAAGATGGATCAACTACCTTCACATGAACATAGCAGCAGTAGAAGTCTTTAGACACGATCAATCTTCATGTTCATCTTCAGAATCTGCATGAGGTAGAATAGAATTAAAGACCACAATTGCAATATAGTAAAAAACAGTTTGCTCCAATAGAGAGTGAATAATAGCAGCAAAATAAGTCAGTGACGATTGGTAAATACAGAGCCTAGACTAAACATCTCTCAGAAAAACGGGTACTTCTTTTCCTCATATTGAATGGTATTAATGACAGTTTAAGTTTTTGAAGTTTCCACTTCTATACTTTGCAGATATGGAAGTACCCAAACATGTATTCTACAATCCCACATCCAGTCAGCTTGTGGAAGCAGTATTAAAAGTCCAATTCATCTAACTCCATGTTTTTAATCCTAATAGTTGTTTACAGTCCCGTAACATTATTTAAAACAAAAGTAATATATATAGATGCACTATAGACGTATAGACTAGAAACTATGCACAAAAACCAAGTAATCCTATTTGAATCGTGTTCTAAAAAGTAATAAATAATTTATCCACCCAAGATGAAGCAAGCCAACATAGTAGAGATCCCTTTGTAACATTGCGTAAAATTTAATTAACTTCATGAAGAAACGTACTGGAAACAAATTCAGGGACATAAGAAAAGGAAATATCACCATTGTCATAGTTTCTAAGAGTGTGGGTAGCACAATTGCCTGGCGTTTATGAGAGTCTATGGGTCAGCAGGAAGGGGTCTATTTGGAGTTTTGGAAATCATCTGGACTCATGTCAGAATGGAGATAAGATAGGTTACAGAGGAGGATTTTAATACAATTAGATTTCTGCAGGAATGAATGGGATGTCAGACATCGTCTAGAGTAATGGATTGCCCTTCCTCTTATAGGTGCTAAACTCGCTTCATCAAGAGTTAAGGAGTCATGGTCCAAGCCAAAACTTCAAAGATTCCGTATCCCTCAGTCACAGTCACAAACAGCGCAAAAAGGAAGGACCAAAGGACAGCATTTTCACGGTGAAATCTGCCTATAATGAGTTCTAAGGTGAGAGGACATACAGTTTCCTCACACATCTAATGGGTGACTAGGGCATTGGGACAAGTATTATTTTTCATTGCGATTAACAACATTGGAAGCCAGTTTATGCAGAAAACATGACGAAAAGAACGAGAGTTCAGATCATATGGTGTTTTATGTGCAAAAAAGTAGGAGAGGAAATCATACGTCTGCAGACCATTGTCAGATGCATACAAACTACGGTGTGTGTGGAAATTGTTCGGTGTTCATTGATGATGACAGGAACTGTCAGAGATGTGCTACCAGGTTGGAAGTTCAAGAGGAAGGAGCATGAAAAATAGTTTTTTTTTGGGTGCTTATGTGGACACTTTAGCAACGATTTGCAGTGAAAAATTTACATCAAGATGTTCAAGATAAGCATGTGGCTCTTTAACTTACCAGAACGAACGTCGTCACTCAATTGGCCCCTCGCTTCGATTTGTTTAACAAGCATCCGGTATATCAACACCCACCAATATATATGAAGAACCAGCAAGCAAAATAGAAGAGAATTGAAGATATAGTAATAGATTGGTCCATCCACTTTGTGCTTCTCCTTATCCAGGGTTTGGAGAACTTCGTAACTGCATTTACAGAAAAATAAAAGAACTTTCACATAAATCACATACACAACTATTTCTCACAAAAAGGGTAACATTAACTAGTAAGTTCATATTTCTGCAAAAACACATGAAGTTTTCAAAGGAGAACTGAATGTTAATATCAATCAATCAACAACTCCTCAATACTGAGCTAGTTGACTATATTGAATCCCCTGAATTAAGAACTGAGCATTAATACACAGCATAATTGGCTCCCGGAACCAGTGTGTCTAGGATATGGCACAAAGCAATGCAGGGAGAGCTGATTTTTTATCAAGTTTTTTTTTTTTTTTGGATCAAGGCAATGCAGGGAAAGTTGATTTAAAGCCTAAAGAATTATGTTAGTTTGAACTTCATCATCAACAAACCATAACAAATTGTAACTTAAAGCAAAGTAAACCACATAAGGTGGTGTTTCTATATTTATTTAAGAAGGTTAAATCAAGAAAAAAAGGGTTCTACTAAGAAACAGAAACTAGCTTCTTTGTAAATAGGAAAAAGTTAAAGCACCTATGACTCACCTTGTACTCCAAAGAACCCAGAACGGGTAGTATATGAGGCGAAGTATAATCCAGGATAGAACAAAAAGAATAAACGAAAAGCTAGCAAGAGCTTCAGCACCACTGTATTTGGACATCTTTCCGATTTCGAGGAATATATCACTGGCATCATGAATGGCTAAAACTACTGAACCGACACGTGCAAACCTGCAAAAGAATAAAAACAGAAAGCCAACAATGTTACATGCCCATATCTTACCTTTATGATAGCACGATTCATAGCTTTACATATTGATGACATCATTAAACTCAATTTTTCACAGAGTAACACATCCCTCAGGGTCCTGAAAATCTCATGAATTTTTTCTACCATAAAAGTCTTCTGAAAAGGAAGTTTTTGAACATGAAACAAGGCAATTAAAATTCAATTTCGCATGATTGAGAGAGTTGTCCAAAAGAGTATCGACCTTGTCAGTAGAAGAGCACCTTCACTACACAAAATGAAGGATAATTTCTAGTAGCTGAATTGTTTTTTACATGCATCCGCTTCCAATAAGAATTTTAAACTAATAACACAGACAAGCCCCCCGCTCCAATCATGTCTGGCTTCGAGAAGTTGAATAACCTCAAGTTGTCCCTTTGCTAAATATGGACTTATATACCAGCAAAATCTCAGCAAATAAAATGACCTTTATTTAAAGCTTATAAGCTCACCTCAACAAAAAACACACCTGATATTATAGGATAAGACGATAAGAATCGCAGTGGCAACATGATGACTCATTGAAACTCCAAAGTCAGAGCGCCTTGTCTCCCAAAATATAAGCGCAAATATTGAATATGTATAGAACCCGCCGGTATACATATAAAGTGCCTTCAGTTTGGACCTAAATTTACATAAGACAGTCACTCAACTATGCAGAGACTATGAATCAAAACTATGTAAGCTTAATTAAAAATCATCAGATCTAGATTTTGAAAATGTTGTGATTTATGGAAAAAGAGGCCATAAGCCAGTAACTTCTGTCTGCAAGAATCACAAAAAAGCAGTTATTCTTGCTTGCGAACTTTACCAATTATGTCTCAATACATTACCAGTCACCGTCCATCCTCATCCCCTACCCTCTGTAATGCAACACAGAAGAGCTACACACAAAGGACACCAAGTAGGAACTAAAATAAAACAGGTCTTACTTGTACATCTGGTCAGGCCAGACCTGATCACCAGGCCCTACCCAAAAGTATCTGGTATTTGTAAACCAAGGCTCATTGTATGTCACCAAAAGTGCAAAAACTTCTGCAGAGAGAAAATATATACATTTCCATGCTGATTCTTTGAATTTTCGTATCCTTCTCCTCCGGTCATCAGTCTCATTTTCTATCACTTCTTGTCCTTTTCCAAATATTAACCTTCTGGCCACTTTCTGCAATATGTACATAGATTCCATGTTGAAAGAGAGATCATTAAGAAGAACAATTCATGTAGAAACTAGAAAGAATTTTAAAAATTCTACATGTTCTAAGAGCAGCATTACATTTGATTTTAAAGAAAAGAAGTTCCATCAAAGACTAGAAACTTGAAAGGAGGGAAACCAGAAAAGGACAAAGCAAGACCCAGATCCTTACATAATTATGTTTGCCTTAAACTTGATAAGACTTCCCTTGCATAATTAAGTTTGCCTCAACTTGATAAGACTCTAACAACACTACTATTCACGTCTCTTGAGAGAAAATTTGCCTCATTTTTATCAACTGCTTTGTGCCTCAACTCTTTGTTTTTCATGTCAGCCTGCCTCTTCTTTTTAGCATAGCTCTTTCAATTGGTGAATCAGAAAAGCTTTTTATTATGTGCAAACCACTTTAATTCTTTTCTGTTTCCTACAGATATTGTATGTTTTCTATTTTAATTTTTTTCTTTATTTTAATTATGTATAATATTGGACTGAGATGAGCTTAAAAGGAGCAACATGGTCCATAAAAATTCATATAGAAGACCCTAACTTACTTGCAATTGAGGTTTAGTTGTAATTGTTGTTGTTAGTGTACGTGAATTGTATATTCAATATCTATAATTTGCTTTAATACTTTCTTCTTAACCGCAATAATATCTTAACATCCCTTTAGCTAAAATTTGTCCAAGTATGGCACTGTTTAAGTGATGAATGTAAGTGCCAATTGCTTTATTGCTAGATCAGAAAATAAAAAAAAATTAGAAAGGAACAGGGAAACGGAATCATTTCGATCACAGTTACAGTTTTCCCTCTACTGCACATAGTTTACCAAGAAATTAAGCATGTAAAGCTCTACAGAGTGTATACTCTTCATGAATCTGATAATATCACAACAAGCATCTCAACAACATTGCATCAACAGAAACCAAAGTATACTCCCCTTCTCTATGCATAAACCAACATTAACCCAGCAATGTGAGTTCTTCTCCTACTTCAAGATTGATTAACCGATATAATGCGCTTTCAGAACCTTCAACCAATCCAAATACTTATCCTCGTGAAATATCATCAGCTTTAATTTCTTACATACAATGTCCCTGGGTGTCCAGGACTTTAGAACTAGCAGTTCAAAGGAATAGCTAAAAAAAGTTACCTCACTCAAAAGGTCAATGACTAACATAGATATCGTAGAACTGTCACTTAGATTCATCCACACCAGAATCAGAAAACTAACAATACCCCATCAAAAAACAACCAAAAAATGCACAAAAATCCCAAATTTCCAGAAGTTTCAAGACTGAATCACTCCTGACCAATTGAACAACAGATGCCAAAAAGTGAACAGAATTCAAAGCTGAAAATATCTCAAAAACAAATCTTTCAAGCAAAAATCTGACGGTGGGAAACAAGAGGGCGAACAATGGAAGAACAGAAAAATCTTTGAATGATGTGTAAGATACATTTTCCCTATCAGAAAAGTCCCTGAAGCACACCCATTTTCTCAATCTCCTCAAAAAACAGAAACTAAAGTATACTCACATACTCTACAGATAAGCAAACATTAACCTACGAATGTGAGTTCTTCTCCTACTTCAAGATTGATTGTGTTGAAGAAGTCCCACATCGTTCAATTATGGGAGGGTAGTCTCTATATGACTTGGGAGTTCCTCACGTCTTGAGCTAACTTTAGCGTTGAGTAAGGCCCAAGTTTCATAACATGGTATAAGAGCAGCACACATCCCAATTCACTTTCACAATGTTGAGCTCCCATATTAAAATAGTCCACGCTCCAGATGTTCAACCAAGTCCCACAAGGTCAATCATGGGATAGATGGTCTCTACTCTCTCCTCACCTCTTGAGCTAGTTTTAGGGTTGAGTTAGACCCAACTATCATAATAGATTGACCTATCCCTTCAACCAATCAAAACACTTATTCCTCATGAATATCATCAGTTTTGCTTCTAAAACTAACAGTTCAAACGAATAGCTACAACAATCACCACACTCAAAAGACCAGTTAACTAACATATAGATCATACAACTAACATTCAAATTCATCCACACCATAATCAGCAAAATTAACCAAACCCCATCTAAAAACAACCACAAAAATCCCAAAAAATCAGAAATTTCAAGACTGAATCACTTAAAACCAATTAAACATACCCAAAAAATAAAATTAACAGAAAATTACCTCAAAAATAAATCTATCAAGCAAAAATCTGACAGCAGGAAAGAAGACAGCAAACAATGGAAGAACAGCGAAATCTTCATATGATGGGTAAGATTCATGTTCCCAATCAAGAAAAGTCCCTTCAAGCAAACCCATTTTCTCAGAATCCCAAAAAGATTCAATCTTTAGCAGTAAATTACGTTAAATCTATGAATCCTTTTGAACTCTTTGAGAAAAAATCGGTTCTTTAGAACAACTTTGGGAAGCTTCGTTTAACTCGAAATAAAAATATTGGATCAAGTGGTGAATTAGGTGGGTCCATGACAGATTTTATTTTTCTTAAAATAATGAATTTTCTAACTATATATTTTTTATATATTTATTTATAGCAAAAACTTTTTATAGCTTTCAAAAGGTACAATTGATTCCATCGATCCAACAAAAATCGCTTCTTTCAAAGTTAATGAGTCATGTAATAGGCAATATTTCACATAGTTCAAAGGGGTGAGTCTATCGCGTCGACTTATATCATAGTAATAAAAAAAAATAAGTATAGAATAAAAGTATGTCGCAGTCACTAAATCTAATAAGAACATAACAAAATGGTCTCTTATGTTTGGGGATAAATTCAAAGTAACCCTTAAATATATTTTTGTTCAGTTTTATCAAAGTAAGCAGCTATGATCGATCTTCGTCAAATATTTAACAAACACGGTATTAGATTGGATGAGAATTATGAAATAATGGTGCTTCTTCTAAGTTTTTAATTTGGTTATTTTCTTTTTTTTTTTTCTTAAAAAGTATTAGTATTATTTATTTTACAATGATGATTTTGTAATCCATATGAAAGTTATATAAAAGGCTATCAAGGATTATTAAGCAATCATGATATGTATAAGTGATTTAGAAAAATGATCTTATAGCCATAGTGGCTTCCCACGACTATGCAACTAACCAAAGAATGTACTAACATATATATAATTAATTTTTTAATATAAGCCATGAGTGGTGCCTTATTATTAACAAAAGATAGTATGTTTATTTTATTTTTTTAATGTAACCATATTTGTGCCACATTTTATTTAAAAATGTGTTCGATAAAAAATATTTTCTTGAAAAAAAAAGTGAATTTCTTATTTAATTTTTAGTTACTATACTGAAAATATTCTTTGTCGTTAAATATGTATCTTTAGAGGTAGTAAGAACTTTTTGTAAATGTTTCTAAAGCCTATAATGATATTGGATTTAATGACAATTAACTAATGATGGTAAATACTTTAACACTCTTTGTTAATGTGTATATTTATTACTGCTAAAAACTATTTTTGTTGTAGTCTGTGTTATCTAGTATATAAGTAAAAAAAATATAATCTCGTTATTTTCTTTCAAAAAGTCATTTTTCTCAAATACCGTATATCTGTTGTGATATATGTGCAAAAAAAAATTAAAAAGTGGCTATATATTAAATGATTGTGTCAAAACCCAGAATAGTGCAGGCTTTAAATAAAAAATAATTGGGTTAGTGATTTGGGCCCAAAGCTGTTGTCTAGCAGATCTTCTTTACTATTTGGGCCTTCCAAACTTGGCCATGCTCATTTGGACTTCCCAATCTATAACACAAAAAAAGGGTCCTGTGGAAATGAATTTCAAATTTTATAAAAACTTATTCGCATCGGATATTTTACCAAATCATATTAACTTATTATAGTTAAGTGATATTGTTAAATGATAAAATATATCCATTGATCATAGTTTTTTCTTGGGGGTTGGGGATTGGGATGGGGGATTTTCATTTGGTGTCCAGTATTCTCGTTAGAGTCTGACTAATCTGATTTGCGTCGAATAGGCCTATTCATTAAAATAAAACATTGATATAGTTCAAAGATGATTTGGATGTTGCACAAGTTTATTGTATGAAAATCACTACCAAATCATAAGATTTGGAAACTTCACTACTTAATCATTTGATATAAATTAATGGAGGGTTATTCAAGCAAGTGATCATCATTTAGTTTGTGTATAATTAGGTTTTAGATTTTCAAGTAATACGACGTGTTGAGATTTTATGTATAT
>JAJONR010011800.1:0-19415 GCA_029582245.1 Solanum etuberosum | reverse complement strand
CCCCCCGCCGGGCCGGGGGTGGTCGGACCCCTCAAGTCCAGCTCAGCTGTGACTATTAGTTGGATTTATCTCCTATGATTGAACTCGGATCGCTTTCTAATCTGTCTTTGCCGTTTAAATTATTGGTACTCGATCTTGGTTATAACAGGATCTGCAAAAATGTAAAAGATGTTTAATCCCCACAAATTCACAACCTTGCTTTTAGTTAATATTAGAGCTGTCTTATCAATTATAAGTGTAATTGTGAAACCAATATTTGATGCATTTCCTCTATAATGGGGCTATATGCAAGTTTACAATTCTCTTATAATGGCAAAATAAAAATATCTATGTTGTAGTAAGATATCATCATTTGTCAGCTTAGATCAGATGCTTATACGGGGAAATTGTTAACGTTGGTTAGAGACTTGACATGTTGCAGACCTATGTAGTGATTCTTTCTGATTGAATTGTTGTTTATGTTTGCAGTTGGTGGCAACATTTGGAAAATCTTGCCTACGTGCAACAAGATGCTCATGAATTCTTCATTTAAATGCTGGACAGGATCCATGACAAAGAGGGGAAAGCAAGTTGGCAATCAAAGGTATATTTTGATGAGAATGGTTCTTATACTTCTTGTCTCATGTAGGACATGGTCTGGGGTCTGTTGCTTTGATAATGCCATATCGTTCATCTCTTTCTGTTTGAAATGCAATACAGTGAGTAGATATAGTACAGATCTTGTCATGTACATGCTCGATTTTCGATTTCAAAATTTCCGCCTGTACTTCTATTTGGGATCAATTTCATTGATGAGAAAATGGGTGATTCATGTATTAAGACCTTGTCCTCTTATAAGAAACATTTCTTATACAGATAATGGAGATTGCCAGTGTATAGCTCATAGGGCTTTCTATGGGCTCTTGAGATCTGATGTCACCTGTGTATCATGCGGTTTCACTTCAACTACTTATGATCCTTGTATGGACATTTCTCTCTACTTGAGTGCGTGCAACTCCAGCCGAAAGGATTTTGGTAGTAAGTCCAGTAAGCCAAGTGAATCTCTTGTAGGTTGCTTGGACCTCTTTACATGACCAGAAAAATTGGGATCCGATCAGAAATTGTACTGTGAAAATTGTCAGGAATAGCAAGACGCATTGAAACAAATGTCCATCAAAAAGCTCCCACTTGTGCTTTGCTTTCATATAAAACGGTTTGAACATTCCCCCCGAAAAATGTTCAAAAAGATCAATCGCCATGTGCAATTTCTTTTCTCTTTGGATATGAAGCCATATTTATCATCTTCAATTGTAAGGAAAAGATGCGGGAACAAAATCTTTTCGTTTGATGGGTGATGAATCAGATGTTTATACATAATTTGAAATTATTGCAGTGATCACACATTTAGGAATGTTAGAATCTGGTTGCTACGTGACTTATTTGCGTTTGAGAAACCAATGGTACAAATGTGACGGATAAGATTGCGCTACGTGTCTCTATTAGTCTTCCGTTAGTATAAAGTACGACGGAGGGTATCTGCATACCATTTACGATAGTTTGGGAGTATATTTGTCCCTTTCCCCATTATTTTATACTACGTAGAGTACAAAAAAAATAAAATTACCAATTTATTAAAATGGACAAGTAAAATGAAATATCTATTTTTAATATAAGAGTCGAGTAAAAACATCAAAAAAGAAAAAAAATAGATTACTTCTTTTAAACTCTATAACCCTTCCCCTCTTTGATTTCCTCCTCCTCTCTTCTCGCTTTCAATAATAAAGAAAATTTGTGTTGAGATATATTTTGCTTTCACAAATCATAATGGTGAGTAAAAATATCAAATGTTGACTGGAATATAATTACAAGAATATAACATGAAGTGTAAAAGGTTTTATTTAGTGGTGTAATTTCATAGATGCAATGTGGGAAGGTAGAGTATACATATATTTATTTATTCTTATTTTAAGAAAGTAGAGAAATTATTTTTAATAAATTCTTGACTGAACAAACAATGAAAAAAAGGAACTGATAACAAGTAGAAATAACAATAACAAAATACATAATGAGGCTAAAAATAACAAATAGCAATAACAATCTAAAGATACAAAAAAACAAGAATGAATTACTAATTTTCTGAGAATGAGAAAGAAATATGTTGTTTACCTTCCTATTAAGTTTTTACCTCAACATCTTCCTATCAAACTTTTTCTTCGTTAAAATGAAATTATGTCCTATCCTATTATATAATTTCTTCACCTCTACTTCTTAGACCTATTTTTACCGTTCCTCAAATCCTCTATATCTAATTAAAAAAATAATAATTGAAGTATACTAAAAACACAGAGATTAAAATATTCAATTTGAGGGTTAATTTTATAGATGATCACAAAAAAATTATTTTGTTGTATCAAAATTATTAAATTACTTAAATATAAATATTATAGAAAGTCGTTAAATAATTATTGTAGTGCTTTTAATTACAAAAAAATAAAAATAAATTATGATTATTGTTGCAACAAAGCAAAGATGTTACTAGAAACATTTTTATTTAATTTCGTTATATGAAAATTTACGGTCAATTATTTTTTGTTTCCGTAATCGTAACTGATAATCAAACGGCCTCGCCGTGGAGGTGGTAGCTGTATTCCGGCGAAATGGCGGACGAGGAAGAGAGAGCACTGGAAGAGCAGCTGGAAATTCAATTGGATGAGCAGAAAGACGCTCTCCATTCTCTCACTGAAGCCCTATCCTCTGATCCTTCCGATCCCGAACTCCTCTCGGTATGTTCCCACAACCTAGGGTTTTCTCCCCCATTTTTTCCCTTTATTTTATTCATACTATAACCTGCTTTTATGAAATTGTGTTGAATCCTTAAACGAAGAAGGAAGTTTTAATTAGAGAAATGGTTTTGGGTGGAATGGCACAACAACTATATATTTTTCAGTTTATGCTAGTGTTGTTGAAGCCAAAAAGCTCTAAAAAGTGCTCTATAATGGAATTAACCTATGGGCTTTAGTTTTAAAAGGTGCAAAATTTATAGTGTTTTGAGCTTGAGGGTGAGTTAAATGAACCTTTGATAACACTGTATGCAAGTTATGAGAAGTTGAATGTCGGCAATCATCATTCAATTTCATAGGAAAAATGACTTATCTAATTGTGAAATCAAACTTTCTGGGATAACAGAGAGGTTTGTACTGTTTTGTGTTCAAGTGAAAGGAGATAATTGAAAATTGCTATCTTTATGGAAACAGGTTCGTGAAGAGCTTGTTCAGTCTATAAAAGACGCTGAGGAAGGCCTTCTTCACCTAAAACGTGCAAGGTTGTTGCTGGAGGTTGATGCTTCTTTACATGGTTTCAAGGAGCAACCTGCTGATGTTGAGGTGGAGCCTCTTGATCCAACAGAGATTGAAGCAGAACCGCTAGTGGATGAAGAGTATGCTGTTGGATCAAAATGTAGATTCCGCAATAATGATGGAAGGTGGTATAATGGTCTAATCGTGGGGTTGGAGGGTTCTCATTTTGCAAAAGTTTGTTTCCGCACTCCAACGTCTGAAAATATGGTGGTGGGTACCCTTTGCTATCTTTTTGCATGTTTTCTGAACTGACTTTTCTTATTCTCAGTTGGACTGCTTGTAAGTTGATCTCTCTTTTTCGTTGTTGGTGTTTTCGTTGCATCATTTTTAATTATATTTTCTGTACTTGATAAAGGATTGGGTTTCCTCTTAGGACTTCATAAAGCTTGATTCTATATTCCAAATATCCTGCATTGTCTAGACCATTTGGTGTGTACCTTTTCATAATGATGCTTCGGTAGTTTGTTTGCATTCTTTAGCAACATTTGTAGTTGTTGTGCTCGAGCTTACCCCCCTAGCTCATGTATTTTGTACCAACCAAACCATATTTAGTTCTTTTATACCAACTTTTTGCCATTGGAAGGCCAAATTGTGGTTCACCTCTTGTTCACAGTGGTATCTCTCACATAATATTTTGTGTTACTACATCAATGCTTGGAACCAATTTTCCGTACAAACTTATCCATTACCTCGTGATGACTCTTATCAGCTGGATTTTGGTAGAAGTACTTAGGACTCAAATAATGTCTAGCTGCATGTAATGGTTAATGCAATTGGTATTTTCATCTTTTATGAGTGATGTTAAATTCATCTCTCTCTCTATATATAAATATTATTATTGATATTTTTATTTTTGAGAAAGGTAACATTAAAGTCATCTATATACTTTACAAAATAACCATTGAATATCTTTGCCATAGCAAGTTTTTTCTCACTACCAATGGCAACACCTTAATAAGGGTACCATTATCTTCAAAATGTAACCATATCAATATGGTGTAGGTCGGGGTTTTTCTCTCTTTTGGGCTTTTGCTTGTAACATTCTGCATGGGGATCAAACCTTGTGCAAGTAGATTGGATGCCACAAACCTCATACCAGTGATAACCTCTCACCCAACTGGATATATAAAAAAAAAACTAAAAAAGTTTTAAATAGTGCAATTTCAAAAAAAAAAAAAAAGGTTTAAAATAATGAAGATGAGGTCTAAGAACTTAGCAAGGGAACTTTGATGAACATTTACAGATTTGATGAGATGCAGCATCCTCCCTATTTTTATTTTTATTTTGAGAAAGTAACAACTTGTATTCTATTTCCAAAAAATCAGAAACCTGCCACAACAAGTTACAGGTTTCCTAATTACAATTGAGGTAGAGTATCCAGAAGATCTTCAACCCTTTAAACAAAAAATTACAAAGATCATAACACATCCATAACTGATTCTAGATCTTCCATATACTCCTGTTTACACCAAAAATGAAACAAAACTAAACAATTCATCTTCATCTACTGGATGCTGTTGCTTTTGTTCTGGTGGCACCTGAGGTTTCTTTATGACCACCGAATTGTTCTCTGAAGACATCAAACTAATATCAACTTCACTTTTCACTATGTCGCCCTTCCATTAAAAAAAGGTTATTCGAAGGAATAATTTTTTCTTCCAGATTGCCATTATTCAAGGATAGATATGAAAATTGTTGAAAGGACAGAGTCATTCATAAGAGCTTTTGCTTGTCTTCTGAGGAATACAAGTTGGACTGTCCCACAGAAATCAATGATACACTCGTAGGTACTGAAACTGAGTGTTCAGAAAACACGTGGATAGATTGATGAACTGATGACAATCTTCATAGTTATTTTAACAGGATTTAGTGCAGTTCATTGATCGGAACAAAAGATTAATTTTAGCTTTTCACTTTTGTAAGCATATTTTCCATCTACCATAGTATTAAAAATTGTGGAACCTAATGCTAGTTTGGTTTTTATTAATCAGTCTAATTAAGAAAATTGTTCTCCACTGTCTTTCATATACCCACATAGTTTGGGCAACAACTGCTGTGCTGGTCCTAGCAGCTTACTTCCGCTCTACAAATTTGATGCACTCTTGTCTCATGTTGATCTTTGGTATGTTTTGTGCTCATAGGTAAATCTTAGCACACCTCCCTTTCTGCTTGAGAAACAGTGAAGTAGTTTTTATATCTCTTTTCTCAGATTATGCAGTACTTGCTTCTTGAATCTTCTTGTGTTTTTCCTAGTCACAGAGTGCTTAGATTCTAGTCTTATCACTTGCTAATGATAGATCACGCTAGTGCAGATGTGCCAGTTCTTTCTACAGCAGCGATGTCGATTTGGTAGTAGTTGCCGCTTATCACATGGTATGTTGGAATGAACAAAATCTGGACTGAGATCTTAGAATTGGTTTGACATTCACATCTTTCTTTGTGTCTATCCCTGGTGGAGAAAATATGAGAGAAATCAGACTTTGCTTTCCCTTTCATCTAGTCAATTTATATTTGTTTCATTTGAAATAAAAGTAGTTAACTGTGTAAGCTAAAGATCTTTCCCTTGAAAAGAGAAATAATTGTCAAGTTGTCTGTACTGGTGCAGAAGTTTTGATTGATAAATTGTGTCTTTTAACCCTTGCTACACTCGAATGATCTGCATTGCAATGCAACGGGTTGAACGGTTTGCAGTTTTTAAGCATTGTTGACTGCAGTCTGCTAATGCTAATCGGGGGCTAATACTCTGGAAATGAAAAATGCCAAAAAAAAAGGAACAAGGATGAATATTATTAGACTTGCCCAAAAATACATATTTGTATAGCGGAAACATAAGTGCACTCCTATGAATGTGGAAAATATACCAGATTCGATTGGTCGATTTTTTCTTTGCTCTTTTTTTAGATGGCTGATTATAAACATTGAACTGCTGATTTACTGCTGGATAATCAGTGTGTGATAATGTATGTTGTTTTTGTAGTTAGTTGAGCCTCTTAACACTCAATTGATGTCTAATTTTATGTTATTTCAGGTATCGACATTCCAATATCCTCATTAAAGAAGTATATCCCTATGAAATGGGATTCATCACTTGCAGGTTCCTGCATCTGGGCTCGCTCAGATAGCAAAGCTGGACTTTGGAAAAAAGCTGAACTTGGGTCTTGGGATGAAAAGCTTAATTTGTGTCACATTGTTTTCTGTGATGATGGAAGTTCTGCTATGCTTGGAGCTGAAAATATTGAACTGTCTGAACATGCAGAGGCGAGTGATGAAGAAGACAGTTACTCAGGTTCAGAAGAATCTGATTCTAGTGACTATGAAGATGATAGTCCAGAAGGGTTGGGATTTGTGGGAAGCACAGCCCTGCAGTGTGGTGTCCAGAATGAAACAACACTTTTTGCCAAGTGGGAGAATCACACACGTGGCATAGCTTCCAGGATGATGGCAAACATGGGTTACCGTGAAGGAATGGGGTTAGGCTCGTCTGGACAGGGAATGGTGAATCCTATTCCTGTGAAAGTTCTTCCACCTAAACAATCTCTTGACCATGCCATTAAAAACCAGAAAGCTGAGCATGAAGACAAAAAGCATAAGAAAAGAAGTAGGGGTGGTAAGAGGAAACGTGAGAAGAAATTTGCAGCAGCTGCTCGGGCTGCAAAAGAAGAAGAGGAATCAAGACCAGATGTGTTTAGTCTTATCAATACTCAGCTTGCAGTGCATGAAGAAACCATGAACAACAGCACAGGAAATAGGCGGCAAAGTAAGGCAAAAGGGGAAGAGAAGAAAGAAGATAGGAGGGCTCTGGTTGCATATGATGATGAGATAAAAGGGTTGAGGATACAGGCTCAGAAACTGGAAGAAATGGTGCAGCGAAACAGGAACGAGAAGCCGGTTTATGAAGCTGCTATGAGGAAGCTAAATGAAACTCGTAAAGCTATATCCACTGCTGAAGCTGCTCATGCATCTGCATCAAATGCAGTTCATAGTAAGGAAAAGGAAAAGAGATGGCTGAAATTCTAGAGTAACTCATAACTTATTTTGTATAACCTGAATGATTTCGAGGTCTTTCAATTCAGTATGATGCTTCTGGCGAATCACAATTCTTTTAATATTAATTCTCTTTCCTTTTTCATTAGGTTCATTTTACTACTTTGATGAGTCTTTATAGGAGTTTTTTAATATTGTTTCTCATTCCTTTTTCTCGAGTTCATTTTACTACTTTGATGAGTCTCTAGGAGAGATTTTGAAATTTGCACTACATAATAATATAACAGTTTTTGAACTTCACTTTTTTTTTCAGTGATACATTAATTTCCTTTGTATCTGTTATTGTATCACTGTATAAAGACCGAATTGGTATATTATTATATCACTCATATAGAGCGAATTTCAGAAACTCTCGCTACATTTGGTAACTATCCAAACTATCACTATGTTGATAATTAGGCTTCAAACTATCACTATTTCTGGATTTTTATGAGGGAAAACTATCACTTCACTAGTTATTTTACACTGTATGAGAACATAACAAAGCACTTGCATAAAGTGGAGAGGAGCAACTTTTGGATTTCACCTCAAGAGTAGAGTTAAATATAAGTCATTGTTGCATTTCTAACCCAAGAAACTAAAAGGCTCATTCAATTGTTTAACCCTTCTACTCTATTGTTTCTTTGCATCCTACAGCTTTCAGTAAAAATAACAAAAAGAGATCTTCTTTATAAATTTTTATGATTCAATAATCAGCGTCAAAATCTTCACTATTGTTATAGTATCCAGTTCCATATCCATGATATGAATCATCGTCATTTTCTCTAAACGAGTCATCATATTCACCATATTCATTCTCCTGTTCAAGCTCATGGAACCCAATCTTCAGGTTTTCAGCTGAATCACCATTTGCACAGGCCTTAGGTTCCAATCCTCCTAGCCCTGCCTCTACAGGAACTTGCTTCTGCAACACAATTCAAAGAACAATGTCAAATGCAAAAGAATTTGCTCGTGAAATGGCTGAAATGAAATTAGCCCCTTTTCTTTTTTCCTTTTTGGAACTGTTTTACAGATCCTATGACAAACAATAGGTGCATTAAGCACACATCACTGGACATCCATAGCTAAAGCACAAGGAGAGAGCAGTAGAAAGGTGTACCAATTCATCAGTCAGCTTCTGCAAAGCATTGTAATTTATTTTCGAACTTGTTCTCTGCAAATATTTTAATTATATTTTAGTATAACCAGCACATTCTACCATCTAAAATATACAGAATGAGCAAAAAGGATGTTTAGCAGGTATATGCGCGCACCTTGTTCTCTACTTTTTCCGTTGTTTTAGCAGATTTCTTAGCATGGACATCCTTTTTATGTCCAATTTCCCGTTTTCTTTTCTTCACATGTAGTTTATCATCACCCTGAGAAAGAAGCAAGTTGAACAATTACAACTTCAAATAGATGGGTCATTAGTAGATCAATAGAGGAGTCGTACATTTAAGAAGACAGAGACTAAGGTACTTCTATTTATCTAATGAAAAAATGGAGAGGAGAGAGTGAAGTTGTTGATCAGAAATTGCATTCTGCATATGAAAGATTGTATTACAATGCCTTTCCATTTTCTTTTTCTTTCATTTACTCTGGAACCACTATGTTCATTAGATGCCGATTCCTATGTCGTGAATTTCTGTTTGTCTAATGAAAAATGGCGAGGAGACAGTGAAGTCATGGATCAAAACAGGGCATCACTGCATATGAATAAACTGTCAGCAACCTAAGTTTAGGCTACTAAAGCACCTTTCAACTATCTTCCACTCGGATAGGAAGAGGGAGAGAGAGATCAGCAGCAATGAACATATATTATTGTCTACAGCTTGCTAAAAGTGGCTTTAGAGGCATTCCATTTCTTAAACTTCCAGTCTTCACTATGGATATAAATTCTTCGACATTAACAGAGGAATCTAACATATGAACAGGTCTAATCAAACAAGTAGGTGGAAGACAACCACCAGGAAACAAGATAACGAGGATAATGCATATGGATGAACTGATATGGCAGGACACCACAAGAAACACAGAAGATACTCTATTGTCTATCTTATAAAACGAACTAGAACAAGCAGAAAGGCATTTGCTCTTTAAGAGAAGTGTCAATTACTTCAGACAAAATTCTCTACAGTTAAAACTATTATGTAGAAGAGTAGATGGAAGAAGGCAATACCTTAGCGAACTCTTTATTCATTTTTTCCCATATGATCTTCTTGTAATGAATCTCCTTCGTGTTATTGAGATATCCAACAACCTTCGCCACATCAAAAGTTAAAAATTGTGATTACACGATGTCTATAACCACATAACAAACACAGACATTGAGTTCAATTGCCATAGGACATTGGAAATACCTCAGAATCATCAATACCAGAAAGATTTCCTGCAGCAGCTACACGTTTTCTCTGATCAATATCCTGAAATTTGGCCCTACAAGCTGACTCACAAAGAAATAGTTTGAAATGGAAGTTAAGTCTTACAGATCAATGTGCAAATGATGTCAAATAGTAAACAATTCAACAAGGATAAGATATGAGACTACCATTTAAGTTCTTCACAAGCCGGACTCCTTCTGCAACCAAATTACTTTTGACTTCGGACACTCCTACCACCTAAAAAGGAAAAAAGACATTGTTCCAATAAAAGAGCTGTGGGAAGTGGGAACACATTCTAACTCGATTACATTTCACTATAACAGATCAGAAAGAAAAAGATTTTTAATCAAGAACCTATTTCTAATAAACAGAAAATACATTTCCTTTCTTTATTAGGACCTTATAACGCCATTCTAATCAGATATGCAAGTCTCAGCTCCCAACTAGCAACTAGCAATAATGACGAAGCCCGGAATTTCACAAAAGGTGTTCAAGATTTTAATAAATATGTATAAAAGTAATTTTTGACCTTTATATACATAAATTTTTACAGACACGTATAATTCTCGGACAAAGGATGTTCAACTAACCACCGTCTATGTGGCTCTGTCATTGATTACCAAAGTACCAATCCAAAGTATCAACCTTATTTCCTGGTTTCTGCCTATGAGCTACCTGATAGAGTATGTTGTACAGACTATGGAGGACAGTTCATTCCAAGAGGCATATTCCAACCGAAATCAAACTGATAAAGCATATGGTACATCTGAACAGCTGTTGGGCTACTGCAGAATCCCTGTAAAAGTTCCTGTCGACTATTAGTCACAGGGGTACCGACATGCATAGATGGGTTCACTATATCCTAAAGCAGAATTTGTGCAAATGAATTGCATTATCCAGACTTATGGTTCACAGAATATAAAGTAAACTATCCTGGAAAAATTACAAGTTTCTGATGGATAATATGAGGACAGGCCTTGATTTCATACAGACATCACAAATTTCAACAGATGAATTCACTATTTACAGAAAAGCTTGTAAAATGGAATAGTGCACTCTTTCTAATGAAAGAACAGAAGCATCGAATATACTCCTACTGAATATAGAAATTACTACTACTTGATTAGCTCTCTGAAAGTGAAAGAGTTAGGAAATTAACCCTAGATCGGATAATATATTGTTTGATTTCAAGGTAGTGAAGTACCGGGCAATGAACAGAGGTTCCCCAAATTCTAAATGAAATTATATATAATACTAACGGCTTGATATTCATTATATTAGAAATAACGAGCAGTTCATATAATCAGTTGTGGCATGATTCACTGATGGGAGGTCATTTCTGGGATGGATCATATTTATAGAAGAGTGATTGCATTGTTCTGTCGGAAGGAAGTTGAGGTTTATGTCAAAAGGGTGTTGTGTGTCAGAAAAGCAAGGCTGATTCAGTAGCCTGTCCTGGTCTCTTTGCAGCTTTTGAATATACCTGCTCTGGCTTGGCGAAGTATTAGTATGGATTTTATTGAAGGTTTGCCCAAGTTCAAAGAAAAATCTGTGATATGGGTCATAGTTGATAGACTAACAAAATAAGATCAGTTTTTGGCAATTTCCCATCCTTATTCAGTTGTTGAGTTAGTTGTCCTATTTAGGAGAATATCTTCAAGTTGCATGGGATGCCTGAAGATATAGTCAGTGACAGGGATCTCATATTCACTAGCAAGTTGTGGCAAGAGTTGTTTGCTATTCAAGGAGTGGATTTGAACACATGAATAGATGTTTGGAAACTTATCTCAGATGTTACTCTAATGATTCACCTTCTGATTAGGCTAAGTGTATCATTTTCAGAGTGGTGGTTACAACGCTACCTTTCATACATCCACTCAAACTACTGCTTTTAAGGCACTCTATGGTCAACCACCACGATTACATTTGCCTTATATGGCTGGAGATTCAGAGCTACCTGAGGTGGACAGAAGTTTGATCACTAGGGAGTTCAAGCTTCAGCCACTGAAGTTACATCTCACCAGAGCTCAGCAGAGAATGGAGCCTCAAGTTAATAAGAAGAGAGGTCTGACAGATAATTCAAGGAGGGTGACTGGGTTTTCCTTATAAAATACAACCTCACAGGCAGGCAATTATGTCCACTCAACACTTTAGCAAGCTCTCATTAAAGTATTATGGCTCTTACATGATCATTCAGAAGGTGGGAGCTGTTGCTTACAAATTGTCTCTGCCCCTGACTTGCTTATTCATCCCACAATTCATGTCTTTTACTCAAGCCTTGGCATGCTATTCCTAAGAATCACTCATCCACCAGTGGTGAACATGGCCAGTCCCTATTGTCCTCAACCTGCTAATGTATTGGATCGTAAGATGATTCAAAAGGGAAATAAAGTTGTGGCTCAATTGCCCATTCAGTGGGCACATTGGCCAGAAGGTCAGTCTTCTTGGGAGGATGTTAACACCATGAAGGTTCAATTTCCTGTATTTCATCCTTGAGGGGGTGTTATTGATGTGCCCAGCAATCACATGATTATGAACTGCAGATGGGATTAGTACATTCAGCTTGCGCGATGGTAGAGGGTTGTTATGAGTTAGCTATCACCACTCCGGCTTTACTCTTTAGTCCCTTATGTTTAAAGTAGAAAGTTATAGTAAGTACACAATTAGCACATCTAATCCCACGGAGAGTCGCATTTTGTAGATGCATTGGCTGAGTATATGTAATGCTGGAAGACTCCATTTTTACCATATGAATGAGAATCTATAGCTTTCTATTCTCTTCTTAGTTTTTCTTTTGCTCTAGCTGTAATTCGAATCCCTAAATTGCTCAAATCTACATCAAGTGTGCTCCTAATGCTTCACAGAAAAACCTTTTACCATAACCTTGATCTCAACAATAGTATTACAAAAAAGAAAAATATAAACAAAAAGAAACCTACAACATTAATGAGAGATACTGTAATGCAAGAAGGAATATAGAAAAAGAAACATTAGGTTGCTTGGTGCGCGAAAACTGGCCCGAACACTAGGGTTATAAAAATACAAAACATTATTAGGTTGTTCACCCAAAAAAAAAAAAAAAACATACCCTTTGTTCTGTTGATTTTCCATTATCGGCGGGTCTTCCTGTGATGGCCATTGTTACTTTTGAATCAGAGGGAAATTTTTATTTATATAAAGAACAGGACGAAGCTTTGCCAACTTCCCTCGGATCAGAATTTGTCGAACCCGAACCCGAACCCGCCCCTTTGTCGGATACCCAAAATATCCTTTTCATATTAAATTGGGAATGTTGTAAACAAGTGGATGTCCGTTTGAGGAGAAAACAACTACTCTGCTTCTTCCTCTTCCTTTCTTCTTTTACTTTAATATTTTATTTCATAACACGCTATCAGCGAATAAATTAAATTTCTATCTCAGATATAAGAAACACATAAATCATATATTTAAATAAACCCATTTACAGTATAGCTTGCAGTTTAATTTTCTGTCTAATGACATGTTGGCCTTTTGAAGATGAATGATGCTTTACTTCTAAAATAATATTGCAAAAGTTTCATTTAGCCAATCAGATCTAGCTTAGACTATTGAACACAAAAATATATGACGCCTGAAAATAATGAAGAAATCTCAATAAACTATGTCTCATCAAGAAAAATATGGAACCAAAATGATATAATTGTCGACAATATTTTTACTTATAATGTTGCTATAGAAATAATACAACAAAATGAGGATCTTGAACCAAAATCTGTTGAGGAATGTAGACAGAGAAATAATTGGCCAAAATGGAAATATGCAATTTAAGTTGAATTATCTTCGCTTGAAAAATGCAAAGTTTTCGGACCGATAGTCCGAACACCTAAATTCAGTGGGGTACAAATGGGTCTTTGTGCGAAAACGAAATGAGAGAAATGAAGTTGTAAGATATAAAGCACGACTTGTGGCACAAGGATTTTCCTAAAGACCTGGTATTGATTATATGGAGACATATTCTCTTGTGGTGGATGCAATCACTTTCAGATATCTTATAAATCTAACAGTTCATGAAAAACTTGACATGCATCTGATGGATGTCGTTACAGCCTATTTATATGGCTCACTAGACAACGACATTTTTATAAAAATTCCTGATGGATTAAAAATGCCTGAAATATATAAAGATTCCCGAGAAAGTTGTTCAATAAAACTTCAAATTTTTTTATACGGATTGAAACAATCAGGACGCATGTGGTACAATCCCCTTAGCGAATATCTATTACAAGAAGGGTGTAAGAATGACCCAATTTGTCCTTGCATATTTATTAAAAGGTCTGATCCTGAATTTGTCATTATAGCTGTATATGTTGATGACTTGAATATCATTGGAACTCGCGAAGAGCTTTCAATGGCAGTAGAATGTTTGAAAAAGGAATTCGAAATGAAAGACCTTGGAAAGACAAAATTTCGTCTTGATCTACAAATTGAACATTTTACAAATGGAGTATTTATTCATCAATCAACATATACTAAAAATATTTTAAAGAGATTTTACATGGATAAAGCACATCCATTAAGTCTCCCAATGATTGTGAGATCACTTGATATTAATAAGGATCCATTTTGACCTCATGAAAATGACGAAGAACTTGTTGGTTCTGAAATACCATATCTTAGTGCAATTGGTGCATTGATGTACCTTGCTAGTAATTCTCGACCAGATATATCTTTTTCTGTAAATTTATTAGCACGATTTAGTTCTTCCCCAACACGAAGACATTGGAATGATATTAAACATATATTTAGATACCTTCAAGGGACTATTGATTTGGGACTATTTTATTCAAAAGAATCCGATTCACAACTAATTGGCTATGCAGATGCAAAATATTTGTCTGACCCACATAAAGGTCGATCTCAGACAGGTTATTTATTTACATGTGGAGGTACAGCTATATCATGGCGTTCAACAAAACAAACCATGGTTGCTACTTCTTCAAATCATGCAGAGATATAGCCATCCATGAAGCAAGTCGAGAATGTGTGTGGTTAAGATCACTAACCCAACACATTCAGGAAACATGTGGTCTTTCTTTGAAAGGAGATACTCCAACAACATTATATGAAGACAATGCTGCATGTATAGCTCAACTAACAGAAGGATACATCAAAGGAGATAGAACAAAATATATTTCACCAAAATTCTTCTTTACTCACGATCTTCAAAAGAAGGGTGAGATAGATGTGCAACAAGTTCGTTCAAGTGATAATTTAACAGATATGTTTACTAAGGCATTGCCAACTTCAACCTTTGAAAAACTGAGATACAAGATTGGAATGCGTCATCTTCGAGATATTAAGTGATATTTTCATCAGGGGGAGTAAATACGCGCTGCATTCTTTTTTTCTTAATCAAGTTTTGTCCCACTGAATTTTTCTGATAAGGTTTTTAATGAGGCAGCAATCAATGCGTATAATTATATGTATTTCTTTTCTTTAACATGAACATTCAAGGAGGAGTATTGTAAACAAGTGGATGTCCATAGAGACCATATTTACCGTACAAGTAATTTCACCCCTATAAAAGGGGCATTACATTGTAGTGGAAATGATATCCTTTGAGAAGAAAATTACTTCTCTGCTTCTTCCTCTTCCTTTCTTCTTTTACTTTAATATTTTATTTCATAACAGGGAATAAATTATCTCGAAATTACTATGTTATATTTACCTCATATAAGAATGAGATTAACTAATTCTAGAATAACTTGTTCGGTAATTCAAACAGTTTTTTCACTTAAAAAAAATTATATACCTCACGATCTCTTTTCTCAATCAAAATATTGAAGAGTTGTAGAAAACACTCTTACTCTGAAACTTCCATTTACTTTTCAAATATATGCATGAAATCAACTGAATTCATTTTTATTTTACTTTTTTACTCGAATTCTTTTTTCCAATATGTTAGGAAAATCCTAATGGAGAATTTTGTATTAGTATAAGGAGGGGAAAAAAATAAAATTATAAACCAAATCAAGTAATGATTACCCTTTTTTTTTTAAAAACATTATTCATATGATTATAGTAAAATTCTATGTTTTTGAAGAATATAATTTAACAAATATAAAAGTATACCTTCTTAATTTTGCGTGAATAAAAATTTTAATTTTATTATAAGGTACAACTGAAGGGCACAAAATATTTAAAATAACAACATCGAACATTACAATGACCAAATATTCATAAAAAAAATATATCTTAAAATACAAAAAAATAAAAAATGACACATGAACTAATAAAAATGAACTACATAGCATAAAAATAGTTTGTTAACTAAGAAGTGTAGTTTTGCCTTTTAAGCTGAAGAATGGCAGCATATATTTCCCCTTTCTTTTGATTTATGGCATATAAACTATTTTCCAAAGATTTAATGTCATTTTTAATAGATTCCAATTCTCTCTTGAGATTCTCCACATTGAGATTGAAAATTCTCTTTTCTCTCCTCATATTCTGTATTTCAGCAAATGTGACCTGTAAATCAGAGTTTTAGCTGTTAATTTATTTCCAAATGAATCATAAAACAATTCATATAAAATGCATTTAAATTGGAGTACTTCAATAAACTACTTCTCCATCTTTTGTTCTAATTTATGTGATTCTATTTTTTTTTTAATCAATACAAAAAAAATAACACATTTTTTATATCTAGTATTTCTTGTGTCTCAGAATAATTATCATATTTTACTTTTTGAGAGTCAATCTGATTGATATGTGGAGTTAAATTGTATTATATGAATTAAACATATCAAAATAAAATTTAGATAAGTTGCAATTTTTCTCTCTACCTCCGCAAGGTGCGTATACATTATCCTTCTCAGACCCCATTCGTGGGATTACCCTAAATATATTGTTGTTGTCAAAAATTATTTGAAAAGTTCTATAATTAAGTTATATTTTTTCTCATAAAAACTTATATAGTTTGACTCTCGAAAAGCGAAACATAACAAATTTGGAAATGAGGGAGTAACAATTAAATTTTAAAAAAATTCATTTTACACTTAATAAGATAATTATAATCACACAAATATGATCTATAGCTTGTTTTAGATCACACTACATTTCAATTATTTTTTTTATTCTTAAATTTTATACTCAATCAAATACAATCTCACAAATAAAACTTTGTACTCAATCAAATAAGATCAGATAAAGTGAAACTGAAAAAATAGTACATATAAGTTGTCTCTATTCAAATTTAAATTTAAGTATGAATTTAAAAAGTCACATAGTTATGGAAGTACTGATATCCAAATGAACAAAGAGTTCAATTATTTGACTGTTAATAAAACCACATCATGAAATTAATAAAAAATCCTACAAAATATTGTTAATTAATTACCTGATTTTGATTCATTTTTGTGTCTTTAGGACTTATAATTTCCCTTCCTATTTCCTTTGCTCTTCTCATTTCCATAAAAATCCTCTTTTCATCAGCCAAAGTTTTACTCCCATGTTGTGTTTTGTAACACAAAGTCTTAATCTGTCATTAAAAAGGGATAATTAATAATTACTAAAATTTAATTTGATAAAGTCATAACACAATTAGTCTTAATTTGAATTGAAGAGGAAAATTAAAAAAAAAAAAGAAAAAAAGGTAAATAAACAACTTACAGATAAAGGTTCATCAAGCTCCTTTTCTACTTCTTCATCTGAAGTGAGAATTTTTTTATCCCAAATATATTGTGTTTCATAGCCATATCTTTTTCTTTGTATTGGCCATATTATATATTCGTGAGGCAATAGCTCCTTCAATCTTTCAAGTAAAAAATATTTATCTGACTGTATATATATTGAGAGAGAGAGTACTTAGACAAAATAAAAAAAAAGAGATTATTTATAACAATTACATGAATTTCTTCAGCATGTCACATATATTTAAACAAAAATGTTTTAAAAGGAAAAAAATAGAGATAAAATTATGTCTAGGAATATAAAAGTAAAGTTAGTTCTGGCGTAATATTTATCGCCTAGATCATATTTCATAAAATCTTTTTAAAGGTAAAAAAGAAAATAGATTGGATTCCACCATTAAATTTTAATAGTCAAGGTGTTTAATTTATAGGTTTGAAATAGTCTCTTTTTCTTCCGACATATATCAGATTTTATTTTATTAGTCATGTAACCGTCTTTATTTATTTACTATAGTGATAACTAAATATATTTTTTGACAAGTTTTCAACTTTTTTATATTTGGTTGGATATATTTTAGAAAATTCAGAAAATAATTTTTTTTTAAAATCAGAAAAATAATAGTTTTGCCGGAAATAGAAAAAAAAATTATAAGTGATATTGCATGTTAACTTTTTAAATTTCATGTTCAGTTACATAATACCATCACATAAAATAAAACGGAGAAGAAGTGCATATAAGAGAGCAGTTCCGTTTACCTTCTTTTCTGCTATTTTTTCAATAATTCGAGCTCGAACTTCGTTTTGCAGGTGAATTAATGTTGCTGCTTCTTCAATTTGTTGATTAGTGAGGAATTGGGAGTTTGATTCCATCTCCAAAGACAAAAGGGTCTCTTGACGTAGAGAAATGATCCATTATTGACCATAAGTAGTTGTTAAGAAACAATTTTTTTATTTAATTTATTAGGTTGTTTTTTAATAAAATGGGTACTTGGCCCTCGCGTAAAGTAAGTCAACTCATAAATTAGTAATATTTTTCTTGTCTATTTGATGTTTTAAATATTTAATACAGAATAATTATGTAAGATTTTCTTTTTCCTTTCTTGGCTTCTGAATTAGTAAATCCAAATCGTGCTCAGCAACATTATTACTATATCACAATTCATGTTGATAAGGTAAATTGTGTTACTTGGGTTGATGTTTATGTAGTTTTTGGTATAGGGATATCTTAAATGGCACCCTGATTCAAATAAAGATGGTTCGAGATGATCTTTTGATAAATTCGTTTTTTAGGGGTTTGGTTCTAATACAAATTGTATAGGTATTGTAATTAGTATACTCCATCTGCTCATTTTAGACTTTACATGACTCTTAAAAAATAGTGAATATCCATATTAATTGATATATAGTCTCAAGTCAGTTGTCAACATGAAAGCGTAAGAACTCAACGATTTTCCACAAAGAGGTGACAAAACGTATAACTTGTACAAATCTTTTTATTTTTCAAGTCGATCCGATTGATTCGTTCGTAAAACTATTTACTCGTGTCTTCCTTCTACGATTTTGAACTTTTTCCTAAAAGTTGATTGGTTCAAAGTGAGGGGTTCTAGCCCCATAATTGGTGAAATTATTGGTCCACATTTGTTGTGTGACTTTTGCAACTTTGTCAAAGTTGTATTACTTTGCAGATAAGTTATAGAAGAAATATTCTACCTAAGTTTGATTTTTTTATGGTCATTGATGTTACTACCTACATCATCATGGACCATTATTCTCTATAAAAAGACCATCAACTCATCAGTTCAAAATACATACATCCAGATAGAGAGAAAAATCATTTAGAGGGCAAAATGAGGTTTTTCGTAGACTATACAAGAAAATAGTCTGTGAAAAAAAAATAGAGTGAGCGATATTTTAATAAGGTGAGAAACCAAAAGAGAGTTATTCCTTTTGAGTGTGTTGTAATCACTTGTATTCGTGACTACACAGTGTAAAAATTTCTTGCTATAGTG
>JAJONR010011799.1:0-22430 GCA_029582245.1 Solanum etuberosum | reverse complement strand
CATCTCTTTCTTCCTCACTTTCCACCCTTTCTTCTGTTTTTGAGGCTTCTTTCAGTTTCTTAGTAAGAATGGGTGAGGGTATTCTGCCTAAATAGTAGACACAGGTAATAAATAAGAGAATACTAAAGATCCGAGCCATAGAATTTCTCAATTCTAATACAAGGTACTTATTAGATCGAATGTACTCTTACCCCTATTTTGTAGAGGTAGAGAGACCGTTTTCGAAAGATCCTCTGTTAAAGTGCAATAAATCAAAGTAGTTATGATAAAGAAAATACAATAGTGAAGAAAACAAGTCAATTAATATGAAAAAAAAATTAATATCATGAAGTCAAATCTAAGGAAAAGTCTCTAAAATTATATTATCCCTGGAAATAATTAACCTCTCGATAATGCAAATTATACTTGACTACAATATAATATTAATAAACAATTAAGAATATGTTTTTTTTTTATTTAAAAAAAAGGTAACAACATCCATTATTAATCCTTTTATAAAGTTTTTCTCCTGAAATAAAAAAAAAACATCAAATTACAACGGGATGAATGACCTTTGTATTAAAAAAAAATTAAATGAACAAAGTAAATAGATAGAGAACTCTTGACTGCCGGCGAAAGTGCAAATAACTTGTAACAACTTGAAAGCTTAAGCAATATATATTAGTAGTGGAAATCAATGGGGGACATGATTATGGCTTTCTCATACCCTGCTTAATTCTACACTTAACAATTATAGTGAGGTTCAAGCAACTTTGATTGGTGTCTCGATCAATAATTTGAGGCTTTGGAGGTAGAATTGGATTCTCAAATTGTGGTCCGAATGATTAATGGGAGTTGTAAACCACAACCTCATTGAAGACATCAAGAATAAGATTGCTCAAAGAAACATAATAGTAAAGCATTGTTATCGAGAAGGAAATGAAGTTACAGATGCTTTTGCTAAATACGCTATTACTAGCATTATGATCCTCCATAATTCATTTCATCTCTTGTTTGTTAATGACTTAAATAAACTCTATTAGGATATTTTTTTTATATTTTAGGATGTAAAAGGAGGTAAGGTTTGATGTCGCCCTCCAACTTATTTACTTTTTTTATTTGTAGTGAAATTGATAAGTGAATATTATCGAACACTTGACTCTGACTAGGATTGCAATGTATTTAAGATAAACTTGTTGTGGACTCGGAATAGACTTCTCGAGTAGTCCCCAATTCTTGCCTAAACTGACCTTTGTTGACTTGGAGATGACTGGAATTGTGTTTCCATTTTTCAAATTCTGAATTGATCATGTACCATATTCATATTTCACCCCACTTTTTGGATAGTAGTGGAAAATATTTAAATGACATCACTGTACATTTAATGCTCTAAACACATGTCAAGTGTTAATTGGATATGGTATTGTCATTGCTTATCTAGGTAATTAATTTTAGATGTATTTATACATCTTTTACCCATGATATGCCCATGTTCGAGAGTAAATACGCTAAGTACTCCTAACTATTACTCATTCTAGTGTGTTTTACAACTAATTCAGTATACGATGTGATTTATAGGTGAAATACTCAAAATATTGGCTAATTAGTATGGAAAACAAGACTGCCTCACCATTAGAGCTTCCGCCTTGTGATCAGTGTGAATATATACATAGTAAGTGGAGGCTTAACTTTTGAATTGTTTTTTCCTACAAACTAGTGAATGCTACATGTTTATTTAATAAGTGAAATAGTAATCTCATTTTTAACTATGTATATGTTTGGCATGCGTATATGACCAGGTTGGTTCGAGTTTTTCAACATCAAATTAAATCATTTATGTCGAATTTTAAATTTATAAATCAAACCAATAAAACTTTGGTTTTTCAAGAACAAAATTATCACAATTTTTTCATATGTTTTTAAAATTGTCAATTATTATAACTTATAATAATTTTTATGTAGTTTTTAATTACAAAAATAAAAAATATGTCTTAATTTACGGTCAAAATTAAAAGAAATTGATTCTCAAAATTCCTAGCGCCTAGCAATCATCTCCATATCCATATTAACCATCGGTCGGGATTAGTAACTCAGATTAATAGATTAGGTGAAAGAAACTACTATTTAAATATCAAAATAATACTTGTCCAAACTTGGGCAAAGAGGCTCTAATTCATCTGGATTATTATAAATTAAAGTGACATTTAATTGTTTTAAAATTATCATGGCAATTCGTCAAATATGATTATGATGAATGGTCACCACCATTATCCAAATCAAGAATAAGAAAGAAACAATACAATGATTGAAGCTTAATATATTATACTTAGTAACTTTACAAAGTAGAAAAAAACATATTAGTAACTAATGGGGAGGTTGTAAAGCAAGCATCAAGAATTGGAAACATGATAGAAATCCAAGCACTATGCCACTACGCAGATATAAGATGCCTTTCTTGTCTTAAAAGAACATGTTCTTCCATACAATCCCACTCATGTTCATATAAATTAATCCATTCATCATCACTGTATTCACATGAAAAAGACGTATCGATCTTTGAATCTGAAAAATTCTTCATCTTCTTATACTAGAGTTGAAGGTGCCGGACTTCTTGTTTATATATCAAGTTAAGGGCACATATTACTTGCGTATATGTATTTATAGATGAACTATTACTTCTTTTACTAATTCTACGTGATTTACAATTCAACGTATATTTGTTATAACACTAATTGTATTCCTAATATAATGCAACTTGCGTCACCTTTCTTACACGTCGGTGGATAATTCTAGCTAATAAAGGAATTATTATTATACCAACTTATTAGTTTGACTTCAACATGCTTTCCACTCATTATTATTATTATTACTCCCTCCATCCACTTTTAATTGTCATAGTTTTCTTTTTTAGAGTCGAATTATAAAAAAATTGACTAACATTTTACAATGTATTTTTTCATCATATTGATATACAAAAAATTGCAATTTATAATACTTTTCGTATAGTTTTTAAATATCTAATTTTTTTTTAAATATCAAATTAATGTAATCTATTTTTACTTTAAAAATTAGTCAAACTGACTTTCGAAAAACATAACATGACAATTAAAAGTGAACGGAGGGAGTATATTATATATAGTCGAAAGAATATTTTGAAAAATTAAGTTACTAATCACGTGCATAAAATAAAGATATATATGTACGTAGTGGCGGAGCCAGGTACCTCACGAAGGGTGTCCAGAAATTGCACAACAAAGGTCTTTTTAAAAAGGGAAAAATTGTTGCTAGTGAACAAAAAGTCTTTTTAAAAAAGTAAAAAATTGTTGCTAGTGAGATTCGAATTGTAACTTGCATGTGCCTACGCCCCTGTATGTACGTGACAACTAGTTAGATTGATACGATTATATATATATAAGATCAGTGAAATTAATTTTAATTTTTTTCTTTCCGAATTTAATTCAAGAAAAGATGTATTATGAAGGACAATTTAGTAATGTCACAAATTCTTATTTAAATAATGATTAGATTGAATGAACTATTAATAAAAAATTCAAAATAAGGGAGATAAGTGTAATATAGTAAATCACAATAATAATAACATATCTATGGTAATTTCACAAGTGGTGTTTGGGAAGAATAGAGTGTACACGGTCCTTACCCCTACTTCATGGAGGTAGAGAGAGTTTGGGAAGAATACAGTGTACACGGTCCTTACCCCTCCTTCATGGAGGTAGAGAGGCTATTTTCAAAAAGATCTTCGGTTAAATTGCAGCAAAAAAAAACTAGTTGTAAAAAAAATGATATTAAAGAAAACAAGTCAATTAACACAAAAATAAAATTAATATATATTATGGAGTCAAATCTGAGGAAAAGTCTCTAGAATTTCCTAGAAATAATCAACCTCTCGATAATGCAAATTATACTTGATTACATGAGTATAATATAAAATAAACAATATGTTTTAAAAAGGTAACATTATTATGAAACTATAAAATAAGAAGAAGGAGAAAGATGAGAGAAGAGAGAAGATTTATTATTTCTCTTGAGGGATGATTTTACAATGAAAAGGACTCCTCTATTTATAGGGAAAAATTGACTTGGTCCCAAAGTTAGGGTTCCTAAACATTCTCTAAAAGATAGACATTCACTATATTTATAACACTCCCCGTTGAATGTTTAATTCGTAGATAATGTGCCTCGTTAAAAACCTTACTTAAAAAATTAAAAAAGAAAAACTCTAGTGAAGGAAAAAAGTACATATATTTAATAATACGCATCTAGGTTGCCTCATTAAAAACCTTACAAGAAAAATTCAGTGGGACAAAACCTCACAAGGAAAAAAGAGTACAACGCGTATTAACTCCCCCTAGTGAGAATATCTATCCAAAGAATTGAATCTTCGCATTCCAAACTTGTGCACCATCTTCTTGAAAGTTGCAGTTGGTAGAGACTTGGTGAATAGGTCAGCCACATTGTCACTTGAACGAAACTGTTGCACATTTATATCACCATTCTTTTGGAGTTCATTTGTGTAGAAAAGTTTTGGCGAAATGTGCTTTATTCTATCTCCTTTTATGAATCCTCCCTTTAGTTGTGCTATTCATACTGCATTGTCTTCATATAGAATGGTGGGTATTTTATCACACTTCAAACCACATTTTTCTCGAATAAGATGTATCATGGACATCAACCACACACATTCTCTACTTGCTTCATGAATAGTTGTTATCTCAGCATGATTTGAGGAAGTGGCTACAATAGACTGCTTTGTAGATCTCCAAGATATGACAGTACCCCCACATATAAACACATAGTCTATTTGAGATCGAACTTTGTGTGGATCAGATAAATATCCTGCATCAGCATAACCAAGAAGATTGGGACGACAATTGTTAGAATAAAATAAGCTCATATCAGTTGTCTCTTTAAGATATCGCAATATGTGTTTGATCTCATTCCAATGTCTCTTAGTAAGAGCAGAACCTTGCTAACAAATTAACAGGAAAGGCTATATCAGGCCTTGTAGTATTGGCAAGATACATTAGTGTACCAATTGCACTAAGACCTGGTACTTCAGAACCAAGGATTTCCTCATTCTCTTTTCTTGAGGTCGGAATGGTTCTCTTATTCACATCAAGTGGACGAACAACCATCGGAGTACTTAATGGATGCGCTCCATCCATACAAAATCTTTTCAACACTTTTTCTGTGTAGGCATATTGATGAACAAAAATACTATATGTCAAATGCTCAATTTGCAAATCAAGACATAATTTTATCTTTTCAAGATCTTTCATCTCAAATTCATTCTTTAAATAATCAATTGCCTTTTGAAGCTCTATTGGAGTTCCAATAAGTTTATGTCATCAACATAAATAGCAAGTACAACAAATTGCGATGCTATTTTCTTTATAAAAACATATGGACAAATTGCATCATTTGTATAACCTTCTTTAAATAAATACTCACTAAGACGGTTATATCACATGCGTCATTGCTTCAAACCATACAATGATCTTTGCAATTTAATTGAATACATTTCTCAAAATTTTGAACTACATACCTTAGGCATCGTAAATTCTTCGAAAATTTTCATGTATATCTCATTATCAAGTGATCCATAAGATAGATTGTAACCACATTCATCAAATGCATTTTAAATCTCTCATAGACTGTGAACTAATGAGATAGCACAATGTTATTGCATCCATAACGGTTGAGTATGTCTCTTCATAATCGATACTAGGCATTTGTGAAAATTCTTATGAAACAAGACATGCTTTATACCTTTGTATTTGATTTTCTTATTTCTTTTTCGCACAAAAATTTATTTACATCCAACAGGTTTAATACCATTAGGTGTTTGAACTATAGGTTCAAAAACTTTACGCTTTACAAGTAAATTCAACTCTGATTGAATTGCTTCTGCCATTTTGACCAATCATTTTTTTGTCGACATTCTACAACAGATTGAGGTTCAAGAACCTCGCTATCTTGCATGATTTTTGTTGCAACATTTTATGCAAAGACATAATCAACTTCTATTTTTGATCGATTCAGATTAGGTTCAGCATCTCTTGAATTTATGGATAGTTCATTATTTCCTTGAGTCTCAAGCTCATTGATTTCTTCATGGGTATGAGAATTATTCAAATTTTGAACTTTCATATGAGATTCTTTCATAGTGTCATCTTGGCCTTTAATTTTTCTTTTTCTACCCAATGGTCTACCATGCTTTAGGTAACGTGCTATGAAACTATAAAATAAGAAGAAAGAGAAAGTAGAGAGAAGAGAGAAGACTTATTATTTCTCTTGAGAGATGATTTTACAATGAAGAGGACCCTCTATTTATAGGGAAAAATTGACTTGGTCTCAAAGTTAGGATTCCTAAATATTCTCTAAAAGATAGACATTCACCGTAACAAACCCGAATTGCTCACTATATTGATAAGAGAACTGAAAGGCGATTACAACTTTAGAATCGTAATTGCAATAGTCAAACTACTGAATTACAATGGAAATATGAAAATAACAAGTAACTAAGATAGAGATAAGAATTGGGATGAGAAGCTTAGACTCTAGAAGAAGAAGAAGAGAGGAACACATGTTTTTCTTCAATATGCATAACCCTTTTGTGTTAACTCCAAGACCTATTTAACCAATTGATAATTGGGCCTGGATCCCAAATAAAACTCTCCAACATTTTAATCAGCCCAATAATCTTAAATGGACACATCTCTTTCACCCCTTCCAGCCCATAGGCCCTTATGTAGTTAGTTCCCCTCACAACAATACTCCCACCCTCAATGAGAACCTTGTCCTCAAGGTTCGACTCAAGGAATGAAAAATAGTTATGAATATCCAGCCATATAGTGAGACTAATCCAGCAAGCGCTACCATGTATCCATGATTTACCCATTTCCTTAAGTTGTAACAATTCTTTAAATTGTAACTCAAAGAAAGTAATGTAATTGTTACTGGAAAACTCCATGTCCTGTGGTATGGCTCTTCTGCAATCTGAAAAATAAAAGCATGGGGGCATCATGTTGCCTGTAGGCACTAAGTCCAAAATGAATCCACCAATTGCACAACACTTATATTTATGTCCAACTCTTAGGAATTGCCTTTTCAAAATGGAAGCATAAGGCAGTGGTTGCAATAAAGGCTTTCAGGAAGCAAGGATTCTTTGAATTTTTCAATCCTCTCAAAAGCAACAACCAAATTGATATCAAGTAACTAACGAGAGTCATGGGTTCCCTGGAATTGCTAAACTTACCACTATACAATAGAGTAGAACTAATAAGATTTCTTGTTGGTCAGTCATAAAAACTTGCTTTAACCTAATCCATAGCCTCAAGATTGGTGTAGATATTAGCAGGTGATGCCATGAAAGATGTTACTTGAACTAAAGTTGAAATCTTCAGTACAACAGCATCATAATATTCCAATTTCCACTCTAGAGAAATTATCATCGAATTTGCCAATCGCTTCACTAATATCTCCCTCTTTACTCTTCACAGTAGTATGGCAAGGACCTGAAATTTGCCAATCGCTTCACTAATATCTCCCTCTTTACTCTTCACAGTAGTATGGCAAGGACCTGAAAAAACCCAACCGTAACCTCTTTATCCAATCCAACAAAGTAACGTGTCTAAGAGAAAAAACCAGAATGTTATAGTTTGTATAAGCAAATATATCAGATTGTACCACGGGTGCATCAAATTGCTCAAAAACGTTAGTAACACCATTATAAAGACACATCAATGAATTCTCCATAACTCTCCTGGTAGCTTGTAAGTGGCATAAGAAGTGTTGGAAGCACCATAACTTTGAATATCAATTTCAACTCCACCAGCACACGCCCTTTAATACAACTGTGCAGTGTAACATGTACGTCTTTTAGCAGCTGCTCAAGCAATTCACATGCATTTGATGTTGTATGTAAAGGTTCATTATCAATAGACGGACAACTAAAATCATCCTGCCCAGTGTCGAGCCAAGTGGCCACAAAATTACAAAAGGGAACAATCCATAGTATGACATCAGATTCTAAATGGGAACATGTGCATGTCCTCATATGACAACAAACATAAGTGGCAAGTCTATTGCAATCGTCCAAAGTGATACCAATTTGCACAAAGAGTACTTGCCTAATATGAAACTCTGCACCTGGACATTTAAATAGTACTGTTACAGTGCCCTTCTCCACAAATTTTCTGTCTCCAGAAGTAGAGTCTATTGCAAAGATATAAGGACCAGGATCGAAGACAATATAAGGCGAAGGAAGCCTTGCTTTATAAGCTAGGCCAAACATAGCAACTATAAGTCTAACAACCTGAATATACAGTGAATGTTTTGCGGAACTTGCGTAAATTGCCTAGAGTACTTCCTGTATTTTCTCCTCACTAACACACCCTGTCAAGTTAGACTAGAGTACTTTCTGTATTATTTCCTCACTAGCACACCTTGTCAAGTTAGACGACAAGAAACTAGGAAGATTGTACTCCTGCCCAGTATCAACCCAATTACTATTGTGTAAACTAAAGTCAAGGTAAGGTGACACTCTAGTTTGTTCACCCTCACACATATCTTCAAGAGAATTATGCAAACAAGGAATAGTGTGATGCCATAAGACACCATCAAATGAATATTCGATTGCAACAATTCGCAAACTCACCATTGACATTACGGTACATTGGCTAGGAAAAGGAACCAAAGAATCTGATGTATCCCATTTAGGACATTTGACAAACAAAACGACATTATCTCGTGGATTCTCCTCCCCTCAGTATTATATTCTTTCGTATCAACTAACACCGCAGTAGGCACCTTGGTTTGCAAGCCGACGTCTTCGCTGAAGTTATCGTCGCCCACCTTGGCTACTGTAGTTGCAAAGTTTTATCCCTCGTGGTCTATAGTGTTTAGAACATTGATTTTAGAGCTCACTATTGTGTGGAAAATTTCGTCGAACACCTTAGCTTCAACAATGGAAAAAGGTGTCGATACCAAATTCGCTCCCTGCATTCCCAAGATGAGGTCCAAGGCATCCACATTTTTATACATCTCTGGCAATTTATCAAACACCTGGTCCACCTTTGAGTTATCACCAGTATCATAAGCAAGGGCAGATGAGGCTGGAAAATGACTGGGAGGCAATACAGCTGATTGTGAAACTATAGGGACAGAATTAGCGCAGTCAACATGAACATGTAATGAATTAGCTAGACGCATCACCACATCATTGTTGGTTTGTTATCGAAATCGCTGAACAAATTTACCTTTGAAATGCTTCCAATCCAAAAATAGCTTGTTGCAAAATAAGCTATTGAACTAGGCAAGAGCTTCGTCATCAAAGTAGAATAAAGGAAGCGGAAGCCAGTCATTCTCATCGAAGCCAAGGTATGTGAAGTACAACTTGGCCTGAAAAATCCAACTCTCTGGGTTGCCGTCGCCGCTGAATCTAGGTAGAAACATCGCTGTTGTTGGAGTATGATGGATGAAAGCACCAATGTAACAAACCTGAATTGCTCACTATATTGATAAGAGAACTGAAAAGCGATTATAACTCTAGAATCGTAATTGCAATAGCCAAACTACTGAATTACAATGGAAATATTCCAATAGCCAAACTACTGAATTACAATGGAAATATGAAAATAACAAGTAACAGATAAGAATTGGGATGAGCAGCTTGAAGAAGAAGAGAGGAACAAACGTTTTTCTTTAATACGCATAACCCTTTTGCGTTAACTCCAAGAGCTATTTAACCAATTGATAATTGGGTCTGGATCTCAAATAAAATTCTCCAACATTTTAATCGGTCCAATAATCTTAAATGGACTCGTCTCATTCACCCCTTCCAACCCATAGGCCCTTATGTAGTTAGTTCCGTTCACAACATTCACTATATTTATAACACAATTATGTTGTAAAGTCTTTTTTTTTTTTTTGTGAAATAGAAGAACATCGACTCATCAAATCTCAACGGGGTGAATAACCTTTCAATATTTTTAAAAAATGAACAAAGCAAAATAGATAGAGAAACTCTTGTTGAGGATTCTTGACTGCCGATGAAAGTATGGCCGAATAACAGTAAATAACTTGTAACAACTTGAAAGCTTAAGCAATATTAGCTGTGGAAATCAATGAGATACGAGTAGGGAAAAGCGGTTTAATCACCCAAAGATAACATTTCCCTCCGTACAACACTTAATTATCAGTATATTCTGTATATAACAAATATGGATTTGTAACTATTGTGGAGGATCTAGGATACATCGAAGTCCTCTGTCCTAGAGACAAAAGTGAAGAAGATGAATAGAAAAGAAAATGGGTCGGATCTAGATGGGTAAGTTTCTATAAAAATTAGGTATTTAAAATTAGGATCTAAGTTTTATATGTGTCTTTTTATTAAAATTAAGGATATATTTGTGTCAAAGTATTATGAGAGAGTATATTTGGATCCAAAGTATAATGAGAGGTGTATATTTGGATCCAAAATATAAACATGAGTATATTTAAATTATTTCTAATAATACAGAGGCATATATATATATATAAATGACACATTATTAGTTTAAAAATTATACATGGTAACGATTTTTCATATTTGACATTTTTCCATTATATATATGACAGTAATTTTATTTTAATTAATTAAAGGAGATTAAGAAGAAAAAAAGGTTTGTTTTCATTTTATATTAATTAAAGGAATTTTAAAAGAAAAATAATTAGAAAAAAGTACTTTAAAAAAATGTTTTATTAGAAAAAAAAATTGGGATAATTTCGGAGACCTCCCTTCAGGTTTTGCTCTATAATATTCACCTCCTTTGCGGCTTACGATATTACATCTACCTTCCTTATTTTGATTCTTTTGTAACCATTCTTTAAACCTATCCAAAATAAATATAAATCAATTATGACTTGACAAATTTACATTTCTTTATATTAATTTCTTCATACTAATGCATATTATTAAAAACATGACTTATTTTAATAAATACTTTAAAAATAAATCAACATAAATAAGTAAGTACCAAAACACATATTATATATCTACACGTGTTCTTTTTTCCAAATAAAAATACATATTTCTTCATATTCTTCATATTGATCTATTTTTAAAGTATTTATTAAATAAATTATTTTTTAAAATAATATGAAAGAATTAATACAAAGAGGGATAAATTATTCAAATTATAATTTAGATTTATTTTAAATAGGTTTAAAGAATGGTTACGTAAAAATCAAAAAAAGGAGGTAAGCGTAATATTATAAACCACGAAAAGGTGTGTGCCGTAGAGTGAAACCTCGAGGGAGATTTTTAAAATTATCCCAAAATTTTTTTAAAAAAAATATGTTTATTAGGGAAAGAGATATTTTTACCAAAAGTAAAAATAATTTTTTTTTGATCAAAATATTAACAATAAAGGTATTTTTAGACAAATTATTAATGGAGAATATTTTTGAATTTCGTATAATTTTAAGAACATTTTAAATCTTTATTTTATTAAAAATATAATTAATAGAAGATCTTCGCCGAATAATATGAGGATATCGGAAAATATTTTTTATGTTTTGGAAGTTGTCTTTTAAAATTTGGGTGCTTTCTGAGTAAATAAATTCATTTAATATAATAAAAATAAAAATATACACTAATCAATTAAGTATTATGTTAATAAAATATATGTATTCTGATTCCGTCAAAATAAGATTCTATTTTGCATTGGGAAAACCAAACTTATGAAATTCATGTTCAAATTCGTCTCTTGAGAATTGAGAATTCAGAAATTTCTTTGATTTTGAAGATGACAACTGAACAACTACTTCTAAGTATCGAGCCTTTGGACCTCAAATTTCCACGTGAGTTTCTTCTTCTTCTTCTTCTTCTTCTTCAATTTTATCAGTTTTAATTTAACTTGCTAGGGTTTTGATTATTGTTTTTTCTTGTTTCCAAGTTGAACTCAACAAGTCACTTTCCACCTCTTTTCAACTCATCAATAAGACTGATAATCATGTTGCTTTCAAGGTACAATATCGTTTTTTTACTTAATCTCCATTTTTTATTTTTTATTTTTGAAATGGGTTTTGGGGGACTAAAATAGTGTAACTATAGTTAATTAATATGTATACTTAAATTTGTGATTCAACAACAACAACATACAGGGGTTCGAGTCCTGAGTAGAGAGAAAATCATGTTGGAGAGCCACCCAAATGGGCCCGGCAATGCTCGATCCAGAGCTTCAATATGGGCACCAACCAAAAAAACAATAATATACCTTGTGTAATCTCACAAAGTGGAGTCTGGTGGGTAGGGTAGGGTGTACGCATAACTTATTCACTGTTTTCGATAGATAGAGAAAAACAGTACAAAGTAGATCGAAAAAGGAAATACTAGAAATGAAAAGCACATTAATTTTTGATTCATAAAGTTAAAGTACTTGGTTTGCCTCAAATACTGGTTGAGGGTAATTTTACCTTATAGATTTAGATGATGGAAAAGGCTGAAATTCTTATCTTAACTCAATTATGGATTATTTTTTTTCAGTAAAAAGAATCATAATTGACGGAAGAAATGTGATTTATGAGGAAGATCTTTTGTAATAAAGGAAATGGTCATTTAGAAGTTAGTTGTTGTATAATTATGGCTGAGCAGGATTTACTACTGTATTGAAATGGTTAAATTATGTACTGTTGTTAACTTTTATTAGGTAAAGACGACCAATCCCAGGAAGTATACTGTTAGGCCGAACAGTGGAATTGTTCTCCCACGATCAAGGTCCAATGTTACAGGTGCTTTTCTAGTTCTTTGTGATGGGTATTTTAGATTTGATGGATGTTGTTTGATGTTATTTTTGGTTTACATTTGTGGATAATTGGACTTAGTTATGATGCAACCTCAAATGGAGTTACCTCCAGATATGCAATGCAAAGACAAGTTTCTTGTACAGAGTGTGATTGTGGACCCTGGGTCTACGCCAAAAGATATTAACCCAGACATGGTATTTTAGCTTATGGATTCTTTTTGTTTTAGCCTTTCATAAAGTTTTATGTATTGTATCAACTTTGGTACATTCCAATCTTATTCTTTTCATTTTCTGAAGTTCAACAAGTCCGGGGGAAATGATGCTGAGGAATGCAAACTAAAAGTTATTTATGTCTCACCACCGCGAAAACCATCACCAGTCCCTGAAGATTCTGAGGAAGGAACTTCACCAACAGCTTCTGACACTGTAAAATGACAATCTAAATTAGTTTTCTATATCTTATTTAAATTAGAATACAACCTTTAATTCTATTCATCTGTTCATCATGGTAGGGACATACATTAGTTGTAAATGATTGTTTTGTTGCTTATACAGGATTTACAAGAACACAGTGAGCCTCAGGACAACTCTGTTAAGGTATGTTATGGTGGTCATGTAAAGCATTGACGTCTGGATATTTTTAATTCATTAGACAAATAAGTCTCCTGGGAGAAATGTTTGTCATCTGACCTGTAAACGTTGAGTACCTTCTGACTCATTGGAGTTACTTGATGGGCTCAACCAGGGAAGAAGTCTGGGCACACCTCAAGTGAACTCTTTGAATCTTTGTGTTCATTAGAAAGGCTAATGAACCTCATTAACCTATCAGATTTTACTTTTTCAACTCGAGAAATTTGATCAGCTTATGTTAGATTTATTCAATATTTAGTTTCCCTATTGTTACCATCTTCTCAACTGGTTCTTCACCTAAAAGGGGCCCATATATGTTGGTGTTTTGTAACCTACACTTATAGGAAGTTGATTTGATCCTCAAGACCTCAACTATCATTTCCTTGTTGTGCAGTTAATCTGTTTATTAGATGGAGGCATTAGGTCCGCAGGGCTTTGGTCTAATAGTAAGAGCACAAATATGTGATATGTGGGTTAGGCATACGTCACAGGTTTGAACAATGCCGCTACGAAAGCCTGGTTAAGTGGAGAAGGGTGGAAGGGTGGGTTCGTTATCCACCGAGTTCCTAACTGTTCCCCACTCGCCCTTGGGGATTTCTCAGTTTTCCAGAAAGAAAGAAAAAGATGGAGGTCATTGTAGTAAACATGTAATTCAAAAGAAATTTCATCAGGACTTTGCAAGAATGATCTGAAAACCCTTAATATAACATCAAAAGGAAAAAAAAGGGTATAAAAACACTGTTATTCACCTTCAAAATGTGACAAGTGAGAATAGTATTTTCCTTCTCTTTCAGCCTCTTAATCCAACGTTCTGTTTTCAACAATTTATGCTAAGCGCATTTCTTTTGAAATCAATGGGTCTGCTGCTTCTGTTGGTAGTCAGCAACTCCAGACACTCTTTCGACAAATGGCAAAACCTACTTGTTGAAATCTCTTATTCATTGAATAAAAGGTGACACCAGAACCTGAAGAGAAAATGAATTTATGTTTGTTTCTTTTCACCAGCTTCCCAACTTGATTGGTTTGAGGCGTATTATTGTGTTGTCGTTCTTTTCACCAACTTACTTGGTAACTCAGAAATTGTCTAGTCATTTAAAGAGTTAGCTCAAGTTTGCATACACAGGTAGAGGTGATAAACAAGCTGGAAACACCCAATGCTATTGTAATTATGAATTTTAAAATATTTCTTTACTATTTCAGGATTATCTCTCCTGAGAAGGTGATAGTTTGATAATTATTGCATGTGAAATTTCATCAAAACAAAAAAAAAAAGAACATAAACAGTAGAATTGTTGAATAAGAATTGTCTATGCTTGATTCTTCTACCAGAAACACATTATGCTTCAACATCTATCTTTGGATTTGGGAAGTGATAGGCAACGGGTTTCGTTCTTTCAGCATGCTAGTGTCAAACTTAATGTCCTCTCACATGTCCAACCTTGATACCGGACAGATGTGTGATAATTCCATTTTGATCGGAATTCATTTCTTGGTTGTACTGCAGGCCAGAGATCTCATTTTGAGGTTGATGGAAGAGAGAGATTCCATTCTTCGACAAAATGCCAAGCTCAACCGAGACCTGGTATTTGATGTTTTTTTCTTTTTCTTTGGATTAACAGACATTCTTTATATATTTTAAACATAGTTAGGCATCATTACAAAATACAGGGTTCAGACAGACTCTGGAGTCTTCGACAATATATATATATATATATGTATATATATGAAAGCCGGGATTGGTATAGATAACTGAGATGAATCTTGTAATAGGAGTTCCTAATATGTGCAACTGAAAAGCATCATAGGCGAACAAGGAGGAACTATCAACAAAAATGTGTTACCAAAAAGTTTCTTCTTTGCTCCTTCCTTTGCTAGTTAGTCCGTGACGTTGTTCTGTTCTTTGTAGCAGTGAGTCAGCTGAGGTGCTTGTAGCATCACCGTCAATAACCTGCATTAATCCATAATAGTAGAGTGAGTGTCATTGTTTTTAAGGAGTAGATTAATTACCTCTAAGGAGTCAATGCTGATCTTTTGCAGCATGTAGTTATTTTCCACAGTGATCCTCAATCTGTAGAGCAAGGCACAAAGTTCAGTCATGTTGTTAGTAGCTTTTGGAACACCTTTCATGAATCCAAGAACCCAATTTCTGCTGCTATCGCTAAAATCCCTCCCATACCTCCAACTTCTAGATTACCTAATGAAGAACCATCCATATTAAGCTTATAGTGGTTCCTTCTAGCTTTTTCCCAACTAACCGCAATGAGCATATCACTAGTCTGGTTATTTGTTCACAAATGGAATTCCATAGCCCTTTTGCTGAAATTTTTATAAGGGAAAATGATTTTTATTATTTATGAAAAGTATTGTGGGACTACACTGGGTATGTTGTTGTTGTGGTATTGTCATTTCCAGTGAGCCAAATGTTCCAAAGACTAAAAGGTAACAGGTCTTTCCAGGTTATGAACCCATTAACAGTCCTGCTGCTATTAATAATTTTCCAAGTGAACCCGAGAGGCCTGGTCTTTGAAGCTATGATCATGGGAGGAGTTTATGTTAATGCTACTAGCATCCGTATTATTCCAGAAGGAGACTACATTAGTGCAGCAGTCAAAGAAAATGTGTCTTCCCTGTGTTTCTGCATTACTGGTCAATGGTTTTTTAGTAAATTGATGTTTCCTTTTTCTGTCTACTAGTCTACAAGTTTCAGATAATTTTATGTGCATGGTAGCTTGAAGGTCATTAATCCCCAGTTATAGTAGTAAACATGTCCGTTAGCGTACTAGCATTAACCAAATTATCTAAGTCAGTCTTGAAAGGCGAGTTTTAGAGAGAAGGTGGTAACTGTTAGAGACTAGAACTTGTTTCAGAATGTGGACCAAGTTGATTTTAAGAAACTTTATTGTGCAATCAGCAGCAAATAGTTCGTAGACTACTTAGTTTTTGTGTGATAACCATAGGCTGGTGATTTGGCCTAAGCTGGAAACTTCATAGCAAACTTGGGTCTTTATCTGGATTTTCTTGTAACAACTGTTTGAATTTAGTAGGTGTGCACAAAGAAAATTTTCCATCTGTTGTGTTGGCATTTTGGCTAAAGATGATTTTATCATTTGGTTCTGTTTGAAACCATTGTCCAGGAGCTTCTTAGGCATGGACGTCACGAATGTCGTACTGGAGTTCGACTTTTGTACATCTTGCTGGTTGGCTTGGCTGGTATTCTTTTGGGGTTCATTGTCAGAAACGTTTGATGACCTCACAGCTCTTAAGATTATATTCTCTCTTTCTGGTTGCTGTGGGCAGGTGTGGGGTGATTTGAATACTTTCTAAGAGAACTTTTGTACATCTATTTGAGTCTGAATTGCTTGCTAATTCTAAGTATATTAGTTGAATATTTTCAATGTCTTGGGATGATAGAACTATAGTTGTGGTCCTAGCTTTGCTTTTATGAGGTAAATCAAAAGGAAGAAAAGAAGAAAGAATACCACATTGAGTTGTAGACCCGTATTGAAGTATTATGTAGGTGCTTTTTGTTTCGAAGCATGAAATATCAAACGAGTTTTGTCAGAAAAACAATTCAGCTAAAGACATGTAATGCTAATAGATGGTTATTGTTAGTATTTCCAGAAAACATAAAGAATTGTTATTGATTGACTAGTTGAGTTTTTGATTCAACGTTTCATTCGCCAGAGTGATGGGTTTATTTCATTACTAAAACTAAATTATGCACAAAGTTTAGAGTCAAAATATTACAGAGTAGAAAAGAAGAGAAAGGTGAAAAAGTTACATCACAATGAATATCCATATCTTCGTTTTCATGTTGCCAATCAACTTTACTCCTTTTTGCTTAAACTCATAAAGACCATAATTATGCCAATCACAAAGAATGCTCCTTTTGCTGCTCTCTTCAGAAATTCACTTGCAAGTTCTGGCATATCGTCTTTAAAAAAAATCCATCTGAAAATAGTAAGCACATTTACGAATACATTAGTATCAATCTCAATTCAAAAATTTATCTTTAAATATTTGTCAGACGTTAAGTGTACATAAAATTAATTCTTACCACGCCCTTTCCTCTGCATAACTCCAAGAATGAAGCGACTTTGTTTATCTTCTCTTGCCTCTCCCACGAAGGTTCTATCGGAAAGTCTGACAACTTGCATTCTGATATACCTTAGCTTAGCATTGATATAATTCTTAAAAGAAGTAGAAGCAAACCTTGCAACAATTTCAGTAAGTAACTCATTAGGAAGTGATTCAATGGAAGATGAAAAATTCTCTTTCATGATGAGTTTGTTATTTCTTGATCCTCTGATCTTCGTTACTTGTACATAAAAAAATATTTAGTGTCATATTTTGGATATGAAATAAAAAATAAAAAACTCATATTAGTTCCAACAAAAGCCATCGTGGGCCTAAATCCAGTGTCTAAGTGGGCTACGACAATTCTCAAGCCCATGACAACCCCTCATAAAAGCTTTTACCTTTTTATAGGTTTTAGTAGGAGATTAACTTATGTATATCGACTAATTAACAAAAACAAAATAGACTAGAGGATAGGGTGGATTTTATCAAACAGGTAATTCAATGTATATACATACATCTCTTACCCTTTCCTCAGGAAAACACACAGTATTTCAATCACTAAATAACTTTGGCTTTCGGCTTCGCCTCGACGGAACGTTTTAGCTTAAGATCATTCTTATTATAGTCTAATTTCTTTACCTCATGTCGTTTCGACTAACATTTAGAATACGTATTGACTTGAACGTCAAACTAGTTAGTTTTCATAGTCATTTTAGGGTGGATCGGATCAAGAATTGAATCGGGCTTAGGGTTGAGTTCTAAATAAATTTAAATATTGATTTTAATTTTTAAAATATTTTTTTTCAAATTTTTTGAAGGTGTCATGACAATAAATAGGTATGGAAAAATATATTTTCTATTAAAATTGTTATGAAAGCTATCTAGGCAAAGTCGGATGACCATGAAAACTAATTACATTAAGTTGAATAATTTTTTGAAGATAAAATAATATTGTGTGACTTTGATAATCAGTTAGCCAAAATTGAGTGATCATCTAGCTGCATTCAATTCCGGAACACAATAAGCATAAAAAGATGAGGAATATGTTCTATTAATGACCTTAGAGTTAATTATATATCAGTAGTACTTAGTTTCTAATCATATATATATATATATATAAGAACCTTAGGCCTGCTTACGTGGCGTCACCACAGACCAGAATTTTCTTTTAATTTATCATTTTCAAAACTAGCATTCACCTTTCATGAAAAGTCGTGACTTTTATGAAAAATTGTGACTTTTAAGAAAAGTTGCGACTTTTATGAAGAGTTGTGACTTTTAAGAAAAGTTGCGACTTTTATGAAGAGTTGCGACTTTTATGAAAGGTTGTGACGTTTATGAAAGGTTGTGACCTTTCCGAAGGGTTGTGACATTTCCAAAGAGTTGTGACATTTCCGATAAGGCACAATAAGCATATTTGTTAACACTATCCTTTGTTGTCTATAAATAGAGGGATTTCCTCTCATTTTAAATTTTAAAACAATGAAAATTTTGAACTTCTTCTTCTTATTCTGAACAATTAAATATTCATGTACTTTGCTCTTGTTGAGTGGCTTACTGACACCATTGTTTTTGTATCAATACGGTGGTGAATAAAATCGTTCCATCCTAAGAGGATCTAATTCTTTAAACCTCAGGTATTAGAGGGGAATAATTTTCTTAAGGAGACACTATGCATTCAGTGGACTCAATTTTTTCCTTTCTATTTCATTCTAATTTTACATATCCTGGTATTTTTTTTACAATCATTAATTTATGCTTATGATGTTAATTGTTGTTTTTGAGTACATGATTTAAACTCTGTGGTTTATGTTTCTGCAAAGTTATTGTCTCCAGTTATATTGAACATATACACATATAATAGGTATATTCATTGTGTAGAAAATAATTATTGTACTCAGTTCCAAGAATTCATGTTTTGATATTCTATATAAAATTCTATGACTTAAAAGTAATATATATAAGCTTACATATTATCTATTTTAACATAGATATGAAGTTTCTCACTTATCAATTAAAGAAATTCATTATGAAAGTTCAAAAGTTATAATTGCTTTCATGTTCAAGCGTAATTTCTTTTTTGAATCTGTTAACAAATTTTTAAATTTTTCCCTGAGACATATCACAATTGTATAATCTATGCAACTTAAATGTGTTCTTTTCTTAGGAAATGCCTTTGTATATATATTCTTATTTTCTACTTTATTTTCCTTTTAATGTTGATTAAAGAACCAATATGATTTATTATTTCCTGAATAATTCATTCATTAGAGGTTCTTGAGTTATGTGATAATGACAAATAATCAAATTCATGTTTGAATATTATTAATATTTTTTTAAGAACCTATTTTTTCCATTATTTTTAATGTATGAATATTAATAAAAGATTATTTGCAAGTTCAATGCAATTATTATTTATGACCGCGCGAAGCACGGGTAAATTACCTAGTAGTAATATAAAATATTGCAAGATCAATGCATGATAACACGACGATTATTCTTTGCTCACAGATTCTGTATAATATACAAATGTTTCTTCATCACTTTCAAAAGAAGTTAAAAGAGGATCCAACATATATAGTATTCTTTTTTTATATTAAATTACTCGATATGCATCAATACATAAAAGTGACAACGTTGAATATCTGTTAGCTGGGTTAGGGGAGGAGATATATTAGTAGTAACTCTATTACAATCATTTGAGATACACGATGGCCTAGTAAATCTAACAAAAATAGTTTCTATTTTGTTTGTTTTTATCTAAGACAAACACTGATGAAACTTTTACACCAAAAAAATTAATTTGCGTAATTTTAGACTTGTCTCTTGCTAAAATATTTGCCACTTAATTCACCTTACTGAAGCTATGATGTAGTGTGTGTTTATATGCAAAGTTTTAATTCAAAGAATTTTTCTTTATTTATAATTAAAGTTCGAAAAAGGGACATTTTGAAAAGTGAAGATAAAAACACTTTTAAGATTCATCCGTCAATATTTCATCTCATGTTAAGGTTCCTATATTAATACTAGAAAAAACATGGCACGTGTCACGGGCCCAACGTGAAGATTGTTTAAGCTATGATTCACAATAATTATTTGATAGTACATACTAAGGGGAGCTTAGTTTACAAAATAGTTTTGGGAGTCTTATTTATATAAAATAACAAAATCTGATGTATCTTCAAGTTTGAGATCATTAACCATAAGGTTGAGATTAAAGTGAATCACAATCACTTAAAATGATTAATAATCAAAATGAATAGAATTATGGCCACTTTCAATCTTAATCTCACCTTCTCTATTACATGTAAGAGATCTGAATCTTATGGTTAAATATCTCAACCTCAACCGCAGGATCTATTATTGGAATCAATCTATCTTACATCATTCACGTTGTGGCTAAGCCTAATAATATTTAGAGATGCATAACTAACTGAAATGTAAGTTAACAAATATTAGACAGAACAAGCTAAACTAAATTAAGTTTAGTAAGTTGGGTCTATTTATAAACTAAAGCTAGACTTTAATAATAAAAAAATCTCAATCCAAACTAATGATATCGGGAAGTGTTCCAGCCTTAATTCCTTCCCTTTCCCATTATCCTGATGTTGGGGAAAAATTGCTATTTCTTTTTTATTTGTTGGTCAAATATATTGACCGGAGGGATATATTTTTGAGCTATCTATCTAATCTTTTCACCTCAAATTTGTGGATTCAACAAAGACTCAATTCTTATAGTAAATCAACTTACTCTACCTAGAAACAGAAGAATTGAACTGGATATTCTTCTTCCATTAAAAATTATGGAGGATGGATATAAATCTCAAAGCAAAATTTGAAATAAAAATAACCAAAAACTGAAGATAATAACATGTACACTCACTCATTTACTTGGTACAACAACACAACACATAGGGAGGTAGAAGAATTACAATTTAGTGCTAAATATTTAGAGATCTCTTCTTGTTGATGGTTAAAGAGCAAAATTCTAAAATAGAGAGAGAGATATATCAAGTATCTTTGCTACGTGTCCATTTCCAAGCACCCTAAAATACATATCAATTTGGTCAAGAAATGACCAAAATATCCCGACTTTAAAATTATTTGACAATTAAACAACCCATACTAATTTACTTCATTAAACAAAACTTGTAACAAAATCATTTGAATCCATCAGCTCAACAAAGAACCAGCCTTAATGAGCTTTCCTTTACTTCAATTTTCCTTCTCTCCCACACACACTACTCAGTATCGAGTGACAAACTCTTTCCCTTTTTATGTATGTATTTTAACCAAACACCAAAAGTTTCTTTCTCTTCAGCCCTTCTTGTGGGTGATTACTTTTAGACAACTTGCAATTTTAATACTTAGCAGTGGAAGAACTGATTTTAATTAATTATCTAGAAAGAGTAGAATCGAATTGGGTCTTCTTCTTCCATTAAAATTTATGGAGGATGGAGAGAAATCTCAAAGCAGAACGCAAACATATAACCAAATAGCTAAAAAAAGATAACAAAAAACTGAAATAATAATACAGCATAAAATTTATCTGGTACAACAACACCGCTACACCTAAACAGAGGAAGAGATACAGAGCACTAAGAAGAGAGAAACAAACTATTTAAGTTAAACCTAAAGCATTGCTACGTGTCTACTCCAAATTAGATGTAAGACATGTTGATTTTTGGCTTCCTTTTTTTTTTTGTCAAGTCCCACATCGGTGGGTTTAGGTTGAGGAGGAGGATTTGGAGGTTATAAATTAACCTCCTCCCACATCGGTGGGTTTAGGTTGGGGAGGAGGATTTGGAGGTTATAAATTAACCTCCTCCCCTTCATTGTAAATAATCCCAAAAATTTGTATCTCTTCTCCTCTATTAATTAAATAGTCCAATTGGGCGGTGCTTGGAGATTAAGCTAAATTAGCTGAACTCCGTT
>JAJONR010011798.1:0-25091 GCA_029582245.1 Solanum etuberosum | reverse complement strand
AAAAAAAAAAACTCCGATTTTTTTTACTGAATCGTTTAAACTCTATAGATTGTTTCTAGAGTTTGAATTGATAAAAATACTCGATATTTTATCACACACTCTAACAAATCGAAAAATCCTATAAGGAGCTTTTAGTCAATGATATATATTATACTAATAAAAACAAACCAAAGTTATAAACTATAAATCAATTCCACTGCACAAAAGTGAAAAAAAGTAGGGCTAGCTATTCTTTAAATAGAAAAAATAATGTCTCCCAACCATAACACTGATAGGGACAAACATAATGAATGACAATGCAAACCTTTCCCTACTCCTTTTGTGTGTAAAAGTTCATAGTTAAATTCACAACAATAATAACGATAGCATATTTGATATAATTCCACAAAATGTATGAGATTTGGAAATAGCATATTTAATATAATTCCACAAAAGTGCATGTGATTTGGAAAAGGTAAGCGTAGGTAGACTTTATTCCTACCTAGAAGATAGAGATATTATTTTCAGTAGATCCTTGGTTTGAAAAAAATAGTTCAAAATCGTTCGGAAAAAAAAACAAAAATGAAAAAACTACTATAAAATACTATATACAGAAAGTATGACCAAATATTCTAAACATTAACTACAACAAAAAAAATACGACAATTAAGCGATATAAGTATCAAAAATCTAGTAACAAGAAACTACAAGAGTACTAATGCTACGACTACTAATAGGGAATTAGTTAAGTATAAGCAGTATCACGTGATCTACTACATGCCAACATATTTGCCTAATTCGTATCCTCTACAATCTCCTATTAATTAAGATCATGTCTTCGATAAGCCGAAACTGCATCATGTCCTGTCTAATCATTTCCCCTCAATATTTTCTTCGGCATACCTCTATCTCTGTCCTGAAATATCCGTAGTTAATCTCTCACACTCCTTCATGGGGCAACCAAATTTTCAAGATCCAACTCACAAATCCTTAATAAATCGGATCATATAAGATTCATTTAAGGAAAATATGCTCCTCGCTAGAAATTTCTTCATTTTTCAAATCGGATAACTTTTTTTTTCTAACTTTCAGCTCCATTAATTACGTCCAATTAACGGGCAAATATATTTCTTATTGAATTGTATGACTATCCTGTTGGGTATTAATTGCCCTGAGTTTCTTACCATAAATAAGTTTTTCTTTTAGGAAAAGGTTTAGAAGTAGCTAGTCCTTTTCTGGTAGGAAAAGGTTTAGGACTCTGTATAGAGACTTGTTCTTTCTAACTTAATCAGCATTCACAATGTAGTCCTAGGGGCTTTGAGAGTTTTGGTTGGGGGGGAATTTGTGGGACACATGTTTGATACGTTATCACTTGTGTGAACCTCCCATGTATTCCAGGTGAATTGGTTGAGGTTATTTCTCTCTATATTTTGTACTCTCATGTTTATATAGTGGATTTCTCATCTCCTTTGTGGGCGTAGGTCGATTGACCGAACCACGTTAAATTTTTGTGTCTTTTGATATATTTCTCGTTTGTCTTCTTACTTGTGGTCTTTCGAAGTTTGCTTTGCTAGCTTCCGCATGATACCTAATTAATTTCGGTCCTAACATATCCAACCTAAAAAAATAAATAGATTATACTATGTGATGTTTATTATATAGCTGCAATACTCTCTCACGTGTGTAACCATAACTTTTTAATGCAATCGCTTTCCTTTTCTAAGAAAAAAAAAAGTAATAACCCATAGCTAGGTTTTCCAAAATTGGGTTTGATGAAGTGTGAAAATATTAGAATTTGGATATATGTTGAAAATTTATATAGCCATATAGGTCATGGAAGTGTAACTAGGGATTGATATCATCCTTTTTTTTTCCGCAGTTACTAAATTTATTACCATCCATCACTGATCACATGATCCGTAGCTAAATGGAATCAACATTAATTTTTTGTTATTTAACTATAAAATTTTATTTGTCACTAATTTCTTGTTTTCTAGTAGTGCTCAATCCAGTTTAGATTCAGCCTTGTCTTGTTTAGAACCTATTTACATATTCTTTTTAATTTTTTGCTATCAAAATTAATACTTCTTACTATTTAATCATTTCAACATTATTTTCAATTTCTTGTCATGAACATTAAAGTTGATGATTAATTTAGTGTAATAATCCAACAAAAATGTGTTAGTAATCTATCCGGTTAATTAAGTGGCTATATTAGATATTTTTTTTGGTTTGTTTTTAGCAAACATTTCCAACTATTGGAAATTTGCATTTTACTTGTTATTATGAAATATTAAAGTATATAACTTTATCACATATCTTAAAACTTGAAAGAATAAGCCTGAGCATAGACCCCTACCACATATTCTTACTCGTTTAATTTTTGAAAATATAATTTTGATCCACCTCACTCCGTCCTATTTAAGTACCGTCATGTCTTGTCTTGCCCTGCTCTGCCCTAATTATTATCCTTAATGGTACCACAATAGTGATTAAAAAAAAAAAATGGTACCACAATAGATTAAATAATTTCCTAAAAATAACGGACAAGGTGATAAAGCAACAAATAAATGTTTCTTTTTCTTGGGACATGAACGCTTTTAAAACTATATATTATCATTGAATGATTACACTTTCCTAAAAAAAATCACCATTAGTAACAACCAAAAGAGTACCATCAAAAGATAAACTATATAAAAAAAAAAATGGGCGTGGGATTTAATTTAAATAATATAGTACTTATATTTAACAATAATTAATATTGTCTCGAAACCTTAATGGCCAACATAATGAATGACAAAATAAACCTTTAATTTCCCCAAATATAATAAATAAATGTATGCTTTTATTAAACGTGATCACTACAATCTTTTTCCATTATCTTTCTAGGCGGCCACCCTTATTGAACAAAGAAATACGTAATAATTAATTCATCAAAGAAAGAAGGTGGAGAGTTCTAATTATTTATTTTATTTATAAATATATACTATAAAGAAAAGGTTTTGTTTTAGTTTATGGACTTTGCACAAATTAATAAAGAACCTAATAATTTAGAGTGTTGAAAATAATAATTCATTAGTTATAGAAAATCAAATTTTTGTAAGTTTATTTTATTCATGCATGTCTATTTAGGATTTATAGTCAAATTCATATAGGTATAGTCTTTTCTCGTTTTAAATCAAAAAGGGTTTCATACTATGATTAATAAAGATATTGTTTGTTATTATTTTCTAGAGTGGAAAATAGTGAAAAATTATTTGTTAATTATGTCTTAAATTTTTCCTATATATTTTAGGAAACTCATAACTCCTGTTGGTTTAGGAAATTGTTTGTCCTAATAGATTTGGAAAAGGAATACATTGTCCTTATACGACTGAAAAAATATTTTCCTTATAGGTTTGAGACTACTTGAAATCTGTATATAGGTATGTAGTTGGAAATTCTAAAGCATTGTAAACTTCTCTTTTTTCTTTCATAGTAGAAAACTCTCTCTACTTTTACTTAGAGGATTAGGCATAGTTGAACCTCATTAAATCCTTGTGTTATTTCTAAACTTTTACATTGTTATAAGGTTCTGATTTCCCTAGTCCCAAACCCTCAATTTTATTTTATTTTTAAAAAATAAAACATTTGACATTATTCACTTTTTAAGTGGGGCATACCAATAATTAGTTTAATTATCTAAGTAGTACTTTTTCAACTACTTTTCTTGAAATACTCACTATATATTATATATACAAGTCTCTTTAAAGGTATCTTCTATCACAAACTCAATTTGTATTCTCTCTAAAACTTTCCCAATGGCAAGAATTTATCCTCAAACATCATCATCTTCTTCTTATTGTTCTTCAATTTGTATAAGTAAATATGTGACAACAAATAGAGAAACATTTACTTTATGGATGAAATCACTAGTATTCCATGGAAATGGTTGTGCTGTTTTTGACTCAAAAGGTCAACTTGTTTATAGAATCGACAATTATAGCGAAAAATGTAGCCAACAAGTTCATCTCATGGATCTTCATGGAACAATTCTCTTTTCTCTTCGTAAAAAGGTAAGACGACAAAAATCACTATAATTGAACTGTACTGTGACAATCTCATTTATAAATTAAACTTAAGTTCATGTCAGAGAGATTATGTACACTTTTATTTATTTAATTATATATTTCTACACGCCCTATCATGTGTGGTCAGAGTCTTTTTCATGAATGATTTTTAATTTTTAATTTTTCAGAAATTGTCACTTTTTGGACATTGGAATGGCTATAAGATGGATGAGGAGACACCATATTTTCAAGTGAAAAAAATTGGCAATTTATTCACAGGAGATTTAAATTATGATGTTATTTTTGGATGTGATACAAACAACTATAGGATTATTGCTTTAAGAGGCAAACTAGGCTTCAAGATTATCAACAAAGAGAACAGACTTATTGCTGAGGTTTGTTATTTTATTTTGTGTAATTTATTACAGTAATATATAAGTACATATAGTATAATTAACTTTTGATTTTATGTATTTATTTATTTCAGGTTAAACAAAAGCAATCATCATCAGCAGTTAAGTTTGGGGATGATGTATTAAGTCTAGTGGTGGAGCCTCATGTTGATCATTCACTTGTCATGGCTCTTGTCACTGTTTATAGTTTAATTCGACACATGTTGTAGATACTCAATTTTTTTCAACTGATGTTCGATATCGTATTGAAATTCAATTTGAATTCACATAAGACTTGCTAAAAAGAAAGCATATAATATGAGATTTTTTATTAAAAGAGCGAGTTGTTTTTGCCTGAATAGAAAGCATATATACTTTTTAAACTTTTTTTTATGTTTTCATTTAAAATACAAAAATAAAAAGGGAAATTTTGTTTAGGTTTAATTATTGGATCGAAAAAAGCAGCGCCGGTAAAAGATTGAGCATTAATTATTGCGTGCGATATCGGATTTGTGAATAAATATTGGGTTGGGCGACCTCAAATAATGTGAGCGGCATGTGAGGAGACCCTTATGCATGGTTTTTAGGGGGATTTGGTCGAAAAATCAATCAGTACCCACTTGACTAGAGAAGTTGAAAAATTAATTAAGAGAGATTGGGATTTATATGTATGTATGTGTATTAATGGTCCTTATTGCAACACCAATATTATTTCAATAAGCTATTGAGCTCCACTTTTACTTGTTCATGATAATACTAATATATATATTTTATCATATCAAGAGAGATAAAAAAAAATTCTTTCTCAACTTTTTTTTTGAAATGCTAATAGTCATATGTATTATAATAAAATATTCACTTTTTTTATTCCTTTTTTGTGTTAAAAAATGCGATAAGTAAAAGTGATTGGATGGAGTATAAGATCAAGACGAAAACACTTTCCAAGACGGAACAAAAAAAATTAGCGTCTGTTCGAGTGAATTTTTGAGGGAGTTAATCGGATGGTAAAACAATTCTCACTTTTAACTCTATAGTTCGAACCACCAAGGGAGCAAACGGTGAAAGCTCTTAGAAAGGAATTTAAAAAAAAAATTGAAAATATAAATACTTTTCAATGAGATTAAGTTACATGCATCGATAGTACATACAAAATATCAATGTATTTTAGTTTAGGTAAAATTGTTTTCACTTTTTACGTTATCAATTAAGTAAGATTTGTATATAAATTTATTTATAATTATCTGATTTGATGACGTTTATTGCTACCAAATAAATATTAGTCCTAACTATGAATCTCACAAAAGAATATCTCTCTCTATATATATATTCATGATTAATGTAATAATATGGAGTTAGGCAAATTGGAAGGTTAATGACAATGAATTGCCACTTGCCATAATTAATCATTCACATGTCACAGATCAGCAAATCAGAAATGTATTTATTTTATATAAGTTGGTCCAAAAATTTGTCACCAATAAATTTCATGCCATGCGGACAATATATATGTTCTAAACAAAAATAATATATACAATTCTGTTGAAAAAATGGATTTGACTCAAATTGCCAACTAATCATGTTGAACAAGATGTGGAGTCAAATAGTTAAAACTCCTACACTTAAGTCTATACTTGATATCTATATTGATATCTGATTAATTTAAATTCGAGTTACTTAAGGTTTAATATATTATACTTTTCCATTCATCGTTATCATAAATTTATCTGCTCGACGCTCTTGATATTACTTGTCTTGAGAAATATAGGAAGCTCTTTGATAGTTTAGGACTCTCAAAACTATTAGACTTTGTATATGTTTTGATTTCTTTGAGAAACTAGTCCTAGAGTCCAATGGACTGGTATTAGGTATATGTGCATGACATTAGCATGAAATTTCTTCAAATTCAAATTATAGATTTTCCTAAATTTGCATTTTTGTTTATCCATGTTAGGTAAAGATTTTAATTAACAATAAGTGTATCTACATATTTCTTCTTTCAATGGCAAAATTGTTGTTAAAGTGAAGTCGTTCAAACATAAAGTATCAAAGAGGTATGTGATTTCTTTAACGTATTCATAGTAGCATGATACATCGTGTATCGGAAAGGTATCATGATACATCATGTATTGAAAATGTATCATTTTGTAATATATCGGAAAGGTGTCATTATCCATCATGTATTAGAAATGTATCATTATGTAATGTATTGGAATTTGGAAAGGTATTATGATACAACATCTATCGAAAAAGTATCACATACAACATCTATCAGAAAGGTATAATGATAAATCATATTGAAAAGGTATCATGATCCCATCAATTACATAATTTGTGTTATTATTTTTTGCGTTTCATATCTCGAAATGTCATGTCAGAACTTGAATGTTGATACACCACAACAACAGACTAACTTTGATACTTCAATTTAAAAAAATAACGATATTATGTAAATAGCATAAATCTCGGTGAAGGACATAATTTACACATATACTATATCCATTTGTAAAGCGCGGCATTTGAATTGGGCGCCCAAAAGTGAAGCAAACTATATAACTTGAAAGCCAACTACCATAACTTGCTCTGTTTCTGTCAATCGCCATAACCTTCAACAAAGAAGAAAAAAAGAAAGCTCTGTTCTCCCATGGCTCCCAAGAGAAAGGAAAAGAAGAAGTCACCCACCATTGTTGCTCGAAGAACTTCTCTCAGAATGAATGCTGAACCTGGTCCTCCTCACTCACCCGAATCCAAGAAGGCAAGAACAAACACTTCTGATAGCGGCGGTGGCGCATCTTCTTCCATGGATTCCGTGAAAAGGGAAAATGTGGAGTCTCCTGCCATTGTTACTGAAAGCTCTACTGGCCAACGCCGAAAAGTGAAATCGGAGCCTTCTACTGATCAGATTGGTTCAGTTAGTTCCATTAAAAGGGAAAATGTGGAGTCTGCCGCCACTGTTACTGGAAGTTCTACTAGGCAACTTCGAACAGTGAAATTGGAGCCTTCTTCTCCAGGTCAGATTGAATCAGTCGATTCTAAGAACGCCATTGTTACTGGAAGTTCTACTAGGCAACTTCGAACAGTGAAATTGGAGCCTTCTTCTCCAGGCCAGATTGAATCAGTTGATTCCAAGAACGCCATTGTTACTGGAAGCTCTACTGGGAAACTTCGAACAGTGAAATTGGAGCCTTCTTCTTCGGGCCAGATTGGATCAGTCGATTCTAAGAACGCTATTGTTACTGGAAGTTCTACTGGGCAACTTCGAACAGTGAAATTGGAGCCTTCTTCTCCAGGCCAGATTGAATCAGTCGATTCCAAGAACGCCATTGTTACTGGAAGCTCTACTGGGAAACTTCGAAAAGTGAAATTGGAGCCTTCTGATCAGATTGAATCAATCAATTCCAAGAAAAGGGAAAATGTGGACACCAAAAGAAAAGTTAAGGAAGAAGATGACAGTAGTTCGAAATTAACCATCTCTGAAGTAAGGGCAAATGTGCAGCCAACTTCCGGTGTTCTTACTCGCCGGGGCAAAGCCAAAATGGATTCTGACTCCACTCCTTCTGAAGGAAAAACATCCACTTCTAGCTCGACTCGCCGGGGCAAAGCCAAAATGGATTCTGACTCGACTCCTTCTGAAGGAAAAATATCCACTTCTAACTCGACTCGCCGGGACAAAGCTAAAATGGAGTCTGAAACATCCAAGAAAGAGGGAAACGGGAAGGGTACCGTCAGAGCAAAGGTCACTTTCTCTTGATATCACTGAAAATATCACTCAATTCAATCTTGATCTTTTGGGAGTATTGTTTGGTGTAATTGATTCTTTTCTCTGTTGGATTTCATGTAAAATTCATATCGGAATCGAAATAATACTGCTGTTAATGAAAAAATTGAAAGCTTTGATTTGATTCAACTTCATCTTTCTGTTACTCTGTTTTGGGTCAATCCACATTTTGCATGCTCTGTTTTGTTATTTTGCAGTCATGTAGCTCTTCTTGTCAATTTCATACTCTTGTTTCATTTGTATATGTAGTAGTATTTTTTAGTCCGCCTTAAAACAAATGTCTTTTTCGTTTTTTGACGGAATATGAAAGATGCTAGTTGTGAATTAATAAATATGAAGCAAGACTTACGTCCTCCCATCCCAATTACTTAATTTCAACTTTTTTCGTATGTATTTAAGATTACAAGATTAAAAGGTATTTTGATATATTAATATATCCTTAATTTAATTTACAAGCATATGATTCAAAAATCTTATTTATTTTCTTGAACTTTTGTGTCAAATCAAAATCAGACAAAATTTGAAAAGGGAAGAGTAAATCTATAAGGGAGATTATTGTATTTAATTTATGATAGATGATGGATGATATTCCCTTCGTTTCAAAACAAGTGACGTTTTTATTTTTGTTTCAAATAAATGGTGTTTCAACTTTCACATAATCAACAAGAAAATAATGACGTTCTTTCAATCTTTTATCCTTATTTAAATAAATAGAATATTACCTAACTAAAAAATTACTCCCTCCATTTCATATTACTATGACTTTTTGACCTGACACAACTCTTAAGTAAGTTTTGATTAGAGTTGTATTTTATTAAACTAACATTTATGATGCTTTGAGATTCTAAATTCAAGTAGAAGTACTTTATATAGTTATTTAATATTAAGGATAGTATGAAAAAGTAATAAAACTCTCTTAATTTGTTAAAATGAACAAGTAAAACATCTATTTTTAATGTATGAGTTAAGTAAAATGAAATAGTAAGCACTAAAAAGTTGTATCTTTTACAAGGTATTTATTAAGGATAAGTTAGTAATATTATATTTTAATTTCTATCAATGAGTTTTTCTCTTAAATGATGTGTTCACGGGCTAAAGAGTTGTATCTTTTTCAAAGTCATATTATCAAAATATTCATAGGCTAACACACACGAAAAATAGAGAAAATCGCCTAATTCATGTAAAATGAATTATAAATGCCCAAAATATGTGCAAAAAATATTGAGACGTCACGTACTGATCCCCCAACTTCCTACGGGGGGGTTTCATAAAGATTTTGCAAAAAAATCATTCGGAAGTCACATCATCAAAATATTCATGGGCTAATACACATAAAAAACATAGAAAATTGCCTAATTTCTGTAAAATGGCTCATAAATGTCCAAAATATTTGCAAAAATGGTAAGACTTCACTAACGGCTCCATGTACTTCCTATAGAGAGTTCCCTAAAGGTTTTGCAAAAAACTTATTCGGAAGTCATATCACCAAAATATTCATGGGCTAACACACACGAAAAACTGAAAAAATCGCCTTATTCGTGTAAAATAGATCCTAAATGCCGAAAATATATGCAAAAATGGTGAGGTTTCACGTAGTGCTCCCCTAACTCTCTACAGAGGGTTCCTAAAAGGTTTTGCAAAAAAATCGTTCGAAAGTCATATCACCAAAATATTCATGGCGTAACTCACACATTAAACTAAGAAAATCGCCTAATTATTGTAAAATGGCTCCTAAATACCCAAGATATTTTTGTGAGTCTTCATGTACTGCTCCCCCTACACCTTACCGAGGGTTTGCAAATGTTTTACAAAAAAAATCGTCTGAAAGCTATATCACCAAAATATTCATGGGCTAACTCAAACGAAAAAACTGAGAAAATCACCTAATTTGTGTAAAATGGATTCTAAATGCCAAAATATGTGCAAAAAACAGTGAGGCTTCAAGTACTGCTCCCCTAACTTCCTATGGAGGGTTCTATAAAGATTTTGCAAAAAATCATTTGAAGTCATATCACCAAAATATTAATGGGCTAGGCTAACACACGAAAAATTGAGAAAATCGCCTAATTCCTGTAAAATGTTTCTTAATACCAAAAATATGTGCAAAAATGGTGGGGTTTCACGTACTGCTCCCCCAACTCTCTACGGAGGTTTCAGTAAAAGTTTTACAAAAAAAAAAATCGTTCAGAAACCATATCATCAAAATATTCATGAGCTAACACACACGAAAAACTGAGAAAATTGCCCTCTATAAAACGTGTCCTAAATGCCCAAACTGTGTGCAAAAAATAATAAGGCTTCACGTACTTCTCCCACAACTCTCTACAGAGGGTTCTGTAAACGTTTTGAAAAAAAAAACTTTCGGAAGCCATATCACCAAAATATTCATGTGATAATACACACAAAAATTGAGAAAATCACCTAATTCCTATAAATTGATCATAAATGCCCAAAATATGTGCAAAAATGGTGAGACTTTATGCACTACTCCCCTTACTCCCTACAGAGAGTTCCGTAAATGTTTTTTTTTTAAAAATTAACCTGAAGCCATATCACCAAAATACATATGGACTAACACACACGAAAAATTTAGAAAACTGTGTAATTTCTGTAAAATAGCTCCTAAATGCCTAAAATATGTGCAAAATATGGTGAGCCTTCACATATTGCTCCCTCAAATTCCTACGGAGGGTTCTATAAATGTTTTGCAAAAATAATGTCTGGAAGCCATATCACCAAAATATTCATGGGCTAATACACACTAAAACCTAAGAAAATCACCCAATTCCTGTAAAATGAATCCTATATACCTAAAATATATGTAAAAAAGGTGAGATTTCACGCATTGCTCCCCCGACTTCCTATGAAGGGTTTTATAAAGGTTTTGCAATTTTCATTCTGTCTTTCTACTAATATGTTGTGGTCTTGTCAACCATATTCATGTTATTCTGCAGTATTATTTAATAATAATACAATTAGCACATTACACGAAAATGTTAGAACAAGAGTGTAAACGTAATATTACAAACTATACGAAAGGGTATTATAACAATTATTTGTCCGATAAAATTTCATAAATGAGGTATGAAAGGTGAAATCTGTAGAGACCTCATTGAAATTCCTTTCTGAAAGGAAGACCTATGATTACCGTCAAACTTTGTTTTAATAACATATTTATATAATAACACTTTACTATAATATTCAAGTTTTTCTTGTAACATATTTTACCTCTCTATGATAATTTGTTTTGCCTATAACATTAACAATTCGTAAAATTATCTCTCTGTAACAATAATTTTCTTTATTTGATAATATAATAATTAGTAATTTTTATAAAAATAAAATTTATCAGATTACCAATAATAGGTCTAAAGATTTTGATCAAATTAATATTTTGGCACTTTAATGATATTTTTAACCAATTAATTTTGAAAGTCTCAAACAAAAGACAACACATTAAATATTTTCCCCCATTTGAATGGATTCATTGAATTTTTTATCTTCTTAAAAAAAGAAGAAATGTAAGTTATTATAATCTGAATTCAAAGAGTTTTGCAATATTATCTATATAAAAGGGTGATTGGTGAATAGTCATATATTATCAATTATTAAAAGAAAGCTTTGTTCTCCATGGCTTCCAAGAAAAGGGTAAATAAGGAGTCCTACACCATTGTTACTCGCAGTGCCAAAAAAGGCAAAGCCAAATTGGGGCCTTTTGCAAACACTCGTTCATCCAAGAAAAAGGCAAATATAGAGACCATATTGACTGGTTTCAAGATAGCAAAATTAACCATCTCTGCCCCGCCTTCTGCAGCACCAAAGATGATGCAGAGTTCTGGTGTTCTCACTCGGGGCATGATTTACCATGCTAAAGGCAAAACTAAAGAAATTGATAATATTTTGCCAATAATTTTTGAGGTGGGAAGCACCTCGTCCTCCGTGGCATCCAGGAAAAAAGGGACAAAAGTGGAGGACTCCACGATCAAGACTCGCAGGGGCAAAGCTAAATTGGATTCTGACCCACAAGTATAGCCAAAATCCAACCAGGGATTTTAGTTTATGATAGTTTTAGTTTTATGGTTTTCTTACGAGAAATTAAACCTTCATTATTAAAGATTTAAAATGACTATTCTTCTGTTCAATTTATAAATGATCACAAGACATCATAATCTTTCGATAAATTGTAATGGCATCATTGTATTTAATTTTGAACAGATGATAAATAAATATGTTTATTGATCTAATGAATCATTGCCTTTCGTGGTGCATCATGAAATTATTAATTATTTTTGGTTGTGAATTATGGTGCCAAAGAGATTATACCTAATGAATTAAGTTAGCGAACTTTACTCATTTTTTTTTAGGTACTAATTTTAGTTGAGGTATAAAAATAATTGAAGTCAATTATGAAAAAAAATAGTGGTTATAGTGAACGTATGACAAAAAGGAGTTGCTAGGATAGTAAACATTTTTTATTTTCAACCTTAAGGTTATAAGTTCGAATCGATTATCAAAAAAGTAAAAATGTGAGATAAAAAAAATCTCTATGTGTATCGAAAGATTAAGATGAACAATTTTGTTCTATGTGCTTCATCTTCCATAGTTTTTGCATGTCCACACAAGATTGATCTGTTACATATTTTAAATGATTGAATTTTCCTAAGATTTCATTCTAAATTACGAATACAATCAAATTTGACTTAAATTATTTTCTTTCATCAGCATGATCTTCATTAATTAATGAATAAAATATACTACCGTTAGTATAAATAATTTTTATATCATCACGTTAACATCAATCATCTTCGTAATAGTACAATTTCTTTTTTATAAAATTACTTTTCTACAACAACTTTTTCTTTTTTGATGATATAATAACTAATCATCTTTACAGAAATAGAATCTATAATATTACCAATAATAGGTCTAAAGATTTTGATACTTTAATAATAATAATTAAATCAAGAGAATTTTATTATATTTCTTTTCATAATATTCTTAGTATTAAATACACATAAAATAGTAGTAGTTAAATTTAGAATTTCAAAACATCATTAATAAAGTTAATTTAGTAAAATTTCAAAATCAATGATATTGTTATAGAGAGATTTGATCAAATACAATGATTTTAACCCATTAATTTTGAAAGTCTAAAATGCTACTTTTAATCAAAACAGAAGATAACACCTTGAAATTTTTTCTCCATTTAAATGAATTGATTTTGAATTTTCGATCTTCTTAAAAAAGAAAAAATATAACTTATTGTAATGTGAAAGTAAAAACAGTAGAATTATATATCTATTTTTGTTCTTTTTCTTCAGAAGGATACATCATTAATATTGCGGCATTTGAATTCAAAGAGTATAAGAAAGGATAAATTTTAAGTAATTTATTACAAGTAATTATTTGAAGTCATGTAACTCTTCTTCTTAATTGCACAAAGTTCTTATGAAAAACCATGTTAAGAATTAAGATAGATTTATTATGAGAAAGGATAAATTTCAAGGGGATCATTGTATTTTTTTTTAAGGATAAATGATACTTCCTTGTTCAGTTTTATTTGTCTAATTTAATATTGTATACGTCTCTTAAGAAATAATATAGAATACTTCATTGAAATATTCAATAATCATGCATTTTTGCCGTAGATATTAGTGTCAAAATAAAAATCGAAGCCAATAATTATTGAATTTCAAAACCATAATTTTTAAATAAGGTCTTGGAGTTACCACATATTCAAACCAATCTAGAGATAACATGTAGCCTTCTTATGATTATTAAAGACCATAGGTGATTTTATATATATATATATATAGATGGGCCATTTTGTTCCATGTGCTCTAACAATTTTTGTACCAGTAGTATATGTTTAAGTCTTATACAAAGTGTGATAACTAATACTTCCTCTATCTCAAACTAAGTCATACAAATTAAGACGAGGCAGGATTTAACACTAAAGTTTTAATGTCCATATCAATATTAATTTTTTTTTTATAGCATTAAAGAATGAAACATTAGATTTTATGTATCTTTTTCTTATTTATATTGTCAAATTCTATTTTTATTACATTTTTTTCCTTTATACCCTTAAATTCAAATAACTATCTAAAATAGTAATACTCAAATTTAGAGTTTAAAAACATCATTAATAAGGTTAATTTAGTAAAATACACTTCTAATTACATCTTTTTTAAGGGTGTATGGAATATTATAGCAATCAAAAGAATCTTGAAATTAATGATTTTGTTATAAAAAAAGTTTGACTGATTTTAATTTTAAAGTGTCGAAGCTACTTAAAATCAAAACAGAAGTCAACACATTAAATTTTGTTTTGACTATTTGAATGGATTGATTTTAAATTTTAAATTTTCTTATTAAAAGAAAAAACAATTCTCTCTCTATATATACATATATTTGGGTGAGTAGTCCTAGACTATCAATTGAATCACACACAAAAAAAACTTTGTTCTCCATGGCTCCCAAGAAAAGGGAAAATAAGGCAAAAACAAACACCTCTGATGGCAAAGAAATACTCAAATTGCCTCTTGCTATCACTGAGAAACCCAAGTTCAAGAAAACTAAATCACCACCAAAGAATATGGCACATGATGTAGAGTCCTCATCTATCGTCGTGACTCGTATTGGGGAAAAAGGCGAAGCCAAATTGGAGCCTTGTGCAAACATTCGTTCATCCAAGCAAAAGACAAATATGGAGAGTTCTGGTGTTCTCACTCGGGGTATGATTTATCGTGCTAAAGTCAAAGCTATAGATGATGAACGCGCAAAAGTGAAGGACTCAGGTAAGACTACTTGCAAAGCTAAATTGGATTTTGATCACCTATAACTGCCGAATTCCAACAAGGCTAAAGGTAAAGGGATGTCTACTTCTAGCTTGATTCGTCCGGGCAAAGGTAAAACAAATTCTGATCCGGTTTCTCCTGTTGATCCACAACCACCAAAATCCAACAAGGCTAAAAGTACAACGTCCACTTCTTTGTTCTCAGAAACGCCAAAGAAAAAGGGAAAAAGGAATTGAGAGTTCTCCTTGAAATCTTAGATTTGATTCAAATTCATGTTATTTTTCTTGTTTATCGTGGTAATTAAGAGTTTGTTAATTGCATTTCATCTATATTTTGATATTCTGTTTTATTTTTTTGTTGTCATGTGCGTTGTTGGTGAGAGTTTAACTTCAAATAAAGTTTATTTTTAAAACAATTGAAATTTATGATCTGAAACACTCTATGTATAGTTCTGTGACTGATAAAAAAAATTTAGTTCAAATTTCAGACTTTATTGATAATTTTGCAAATCAATACACAACTCATTTGGGACTATTGCCCAAAACAAATAACAAAACAAAAGACAAAAATAAAAGGGAAAACCCACTTCGGACTAGGTCTATGTCTCTCTCCCTATAAACACCTTTCTTATGCTTGGGGTTTCCTAATCCGCCTTAGTACTCTCACCAAACCCTTTAACCCTCCACACCTAAAACATGTTCTCATCATGGAGCAACTTGGAATTCTACCTCCTCATCAGCTATCAAGAGTAAGTGATGTTTGTCCGCTAGCTTTCTCTGTTCATTTGGCTCTTTTAGCTGACCTCTTCGCATTCACAACTGTGTTCTCAAATATAGGGAATTTTACCTCTTGTGTATTGCTTCTGGATCTTGTTCTTTGAAAGTATGCCTACTCACTAAGTTAGTATTCCCCTCTACTCTTTTCTCCTTCTTTTTATCCTCTTTGATTTCATTCATTTCTGTTATCCTGTAGGTGGTGCTTGAGTGGAGTGCATGAATAGCTCCATTCCACCCTCTCAAACTAGTGATAAAAGCTTCTTTCAGGTTTAAGCGATTCCATCTGACCCCAGATCCTCCCATTTTGTCGAGTTTTTTTTGCTGGCTGAAGTAGCATAGACTAGATTGCTTTTCACATTCAAAAAAGACCTAACATAGGTAGATAAATGAATAGAGAAATTTAAAGTTAAGTTATTAATAGTTATAAAAGTATGACATTCTTTTTTAGACCAACTAAAAATAAAAATATGTTACATACAAAATAATAGATTTTCTGATGAAAAGATGTACTTCATCTTAGATTCTTCCATAATTTTTGCATGTGCACACAAAATTGATCTGTTAAATTTTTTGAATGAGTTATATTCTCCATAAGTTCATTCTAAATTATGAATACAATCTTACTTGACTTAAACATTTTTTTCCTTAATCAACATAATCTTCATTAATTAATGGATTTAAGTAAAATGTATTGTTACCATAAACAAAATTTTCATTATCAGATTATCTTTATTTATTGTAATATATAACATATTTATTTTTAAGATTTCAAATTTTACATTTAAAGAAGACCTAACTTATGTAGACGTTCTTTGTACGTGCAATTTGTACACCATATATCAGTATTTAGTGTTGACGATGTTTTACACTATATTCAATCGTACAAAAAATATCTACAAATGTTAATATTTTTTGAATGTAAAATTTGAATATTAAAAACAAATATATTACCTATTACAATATGTGAAAATGACTTGATGATATAAAATTGTTTACATCAATAATATATTTTACTTAAACTCACTAATTATTGAAGACCATGCTAATTAAAGAACTGAATGATTGAGTCAAGTAAGATTGTATTCAAAATTTAGAATGAACTTAGGGAGAATTCATTCAATAAAATTGTGGTTTTCAAATTCAATAATTATTGGCTTCAATTTTTAATTTCACGCATCAATTAAGACTAGACCACGACCCAAACACATTATTATTAAACACTCTAAGAAAATATTCTACATCATTATTTAAGAAATGTGCATAAGTTAAACTAAACAAGTAAAGCTGAATAAAAGAAGTATAATTTATTCTCCTCAAAATTAAAATACAATTATCCCCTTAAAATTTATCTTTCCTCATAATAAATCTATCTTAATTCTTAACTTGGCTTTTCATAAAAACTTGGTGCAATTAAGAAGAAAAGGTACACGACTTCAAATATAATTACTACAAAAGAGTATTATATATTGAAAAACTCTTCACTACTTACCCTTATATATTCTAAATTTTATAAACGAACAAAGGGAGAATTACAAATCGACTTTAATTCTATCAAATCAAACCAAGAAAATGTACTTTTATCTGATTTAAGTAGAGATTGTAACACTAAAAAATCTATCAATTTTACAAGTTTGATTCAAAGAAATTCAAAATTTAAATATTTACTAAAAAATTTAAAGAATTTTTTGTCATAACAACTGTGTGTTCTTTTTGTTGACGTAAAAAAAGATAAAAATTTACTTGTACAGTCGCTCATTCCCTTTTAATATTAAGTTATCCGTTCAGCTATAAATTTACGATTCAAATTTGACTGTGAATTCTAAATTTAATTTAAAGTTTGTTTTCTAATTGAACTTAACATAATTAGCACATTCGAATATAAATATTAATATTATAAAAAGCATAATCAATTGCTATAAAATTTAATGTTATTGGATCCGTGTACACTATCGTAATTAGTATAAATTATAAGAATTAAAAAGTTAAAGGGTTGTAAAAATAAATTGGAAAATGTTAAAAACAAACATTGCGATGTTTTTTAAAATACAATAGAATTTAAATAAGAATCCAAACAAACATTATATATAGACTAATAATACAATATAATCATTCAAACAAGGTGTAAATTACAAGAATGAAATTGGAAAAATGTCAAAATAACTATATAAATAATGATTTTTTTTTTCAAGTCAGACGCTTTTTTAAAAGGTAAGCCACACGATGGCCTTGTAAGCCACTAGTTGCCATGTGGTTTCATTTTTAAATTGTTTGCCTTTTGAAAATTTTAATCAATTTTGTAGTCCTTTTGGCTCCAGACTCTGAAAAGAACTATAGCAAAACAAATAAAAGAATTAGGACAATAATGTGAATTGAAGGCTAAAAGACAAATGTAACAACCAGCAAAATATTAATAGGGGTAAATGAGTAAATTACTACCGTCTTAATGAGTTACTGATTTACCCATAACCCAATATTAAAAAATCAAAACCAAATTAACCCGATAATTTTTTTTTATTAAAATCACTAAAAATTATTAACCCAATAGCAATAAACTAATAACATTCTTTTCAATTCGATTTGTTGATCGATTTGATTTTGTACCCGTTCTTCTTACTGCAATAAAATACAGAAGAAATAAAGTCCAAATCCACCAAAGAAAGTATTATTAAGATCAATGTCATTATGTTAAGTCCAAAGTTCAAATTTTTTAATGGAAGAAAAATAGTAACAAAATACTTTTTCGTTCTTCCTGCAGTTTGGCTATATTTGTAAGATCATCGAAGGGTGTAGTAATTATCTCTAAATTAAAGACATATTTGAATTAATTATTGAATGGTAAGAACATACAAGAGTTAAACTATAATGAATGACATGTTTACTTAATTTAAAATACTTTAATCATTTTATATGCGAATGAGATGAGTAAAGATTGAGATATCCATGAGATAGTAATTTCATATTTTTAATATAAATAATGGGATAAAATAATCTCGGAATTAGGCACTCAAGAATGTGGTCCAGTGAACCTAAGGGTGTGACATAGTATTATAATAGTCAATGGAGTGATTAAGAGCTATGAAATCTCATGTTCAAATTCGAGCGGAGACAAAAATACCGAGTGATTTCTTCTCATATGTCCTAGCCTTGGTAGACAAAGTTACTTGATATATGTTGTTATTAAGTGATGATAGGTATCATGTGAGGTTAATCGAGATGCGCGAAAGCTAGCTCGAACATCACAATCCTAAAAAAAACTCTCATGAATAACTAATACCTCAAACTAAAGATGTGATAAAATTAATCTCAAAACTTTATCTCTAGATTATTTTCCTTATCCACGTAGCTAACGACCATAAGAGTTCAAGTCACGCCATAGGGTAAGTGAGAACACTATTGATCCTTTCTAAAACGACGGAAAAGAATAAATAAATTAAGGGTGTCAATGTAGTTATATTAAAAGCAAGGGGTCAAAGTACAAATCCTCCTTAATGCTTAAACCCTAACTAAAACCCAAAATCCCCAATTCTTCATCACCATTTCTTTCTTCATCAAAAAGCTTCCAAATTTCTTCATCACAGTTTCGCTATTTTCCGTTCAATGGGCGGCGGTCCCCGTACTTTCCCCGGCGGTCTCAACAAATGGCAATGGAAGCGCCTCCACGAGAAGAAAGCTCGGGACAAGGAAAACCGGCTCCTTGATCAAGAGAAGCAGCTTTATCAGGCTCGAATCCGATCTCAAATCCGAGCTAAACTCACTTCTTCCGGTGACCTATCCAATATTAGCAATGAACAACAGCCTAACTATAGCCCTGTTTCACCACAAGACCATATTAGAGGTCTAGCTGATCGGTTCATGAAGGAAGGTGCTGAGGATTTGTGGAATGAAGATGACGGACCGATTAATACTCCGCAGATAAATCAACAAAGCCAAGGTATTAGTGAGTCTATTGATTTGAGGAAATTGAGAGATACTAAGTTTAGTGATGTTCCTCGAAGTTATAGTTTTCAGAAAGCTAGATATTTCTGTACTAATGTTAGGGATGTTTTCGTGGAAAATTGTAGGACTAGAAATCCAGCTTGTTCGGATAGTTGGTCAAGACAGAACAAATTTTTAATGTTTGGGTGGAGGTTGGTTAATACTGAGAATAGAAATGTGAATAATTTGAATGGATTTTTGAATTTTAGATGCTATTCTGTAGATAGAATGAAAGGGAATAGGTTTAGGAAATTGGATTTTACTAGAAATGAGAGTTCGGAAAGTAAGGATAAGTCGAGATCAGTGGGATTGGTGGTGAAGGGTGATGAGCGAAAAACAAAATGGCCAAGGTTTCGACCGAAAGCTGAGGAGTCAACTGATGAAGACGATGATGAAGATACTGAGGTGGATGAGGATGAGGAGGAAAGACGTAGTAGAGGGAGTGTAAAGATGATGAGTAGTGCTGCTCTAGGAAAGTATGATATGAAGACAAAGAAGAGAGTTCCATTGAAGTTTGTGGAAGATGAAGATGATTTATCACTGCATGTCGCGGCGATAAGGAAGGAGGTTAAAGGGCGGAGTATGCAGAAAATTGAAACCGAAGAAGACGAGAAGGAAACGATACTTAGCTCTAAAAGGTAAGAAATGATTTTTCAGTGTGCCGCTAGACATTGCAAAATGTTCATATTTATGATATTTCAGTGACAATGTGGCGTATGATCAATTAGGTTTGATGAATATGATGTATCTCCTTTGACAGTCAAGGCCCTTACTGCAGCAGGTTATGTGCAAATGACTAAAGTGCAAGAGGCAACACTTTCTGCTTGTCTTGAGGGTATGTTATTACTAATACTAAAATATTTTAGAAATTAATATGCTGTAAACATTTAGTTTTTTCATCATATGAGCAGTCTTGATAAATGAGTGTCATGTTTCATTCTTGATTTTTCGAGTCTTGTGCTGTCTGAAAAAATGAATCCAGTGTGTGTAGAATGTATGTTTTCGAACAAGTTTAACTGATGAGCAAGTTCAAGATTGGACCTCTAGTATCTCTTCCGGATGAACTAGTTCTCACTTTTGCTTTTGCCAATTACAGGAAAGGATGCTTTAGTTAAAGCAAGGACAGGCACAGGCAAAAGTGCTGCTTTTTTGGTAAATTATTTCTTCTCTTTTATGTGATTCCCTGCAGATTATTTGCATGTTTCACTTCCTTGTTCTTTTATTACTTCTATTAAAGGCCAACAGCTTCCAGCCATTGAAACAGTTCTGAAGGCCTCGCGTAAGAAGAGTGCCCAAAGGGTCCCGCCAATAGATGTACTTATTCTCTGTCCCACGCGAGAACTTGCTAGTCAGATAGCTGCTGAAGCTAATGTGTTGTTAAAGTATCATGAAGGCATTGGTGTGCAGACACTAGTTGGAGGGACACGGTTCAAAGAAGATCAGAGACGCCTAGAGTGTAATCCGAGCCAGGTATATATGCATTTTATCTGTATCGTGACATTTTTTCAGTTTATGGTAAAAGATTAATTCAATGTGGATGACTTGCTTCCCTTGCATTTTGAGGATGACATATTGAGAAATGTACACATGTTTCTGTTAAACAGGGGTACAAGAAAAGATATGTGCAAGTTCTGCCAAATATTTTAATGATGTGTAGTACGGCAAGTCTGTTATCTCTGACTCATTAGTTGTAGTTGCTTATGAGGTTTAGAAACTGAGACTAGACAGTCTAGCTATGGGCGGCATCTTAGTACCAGTGTTATCAAACTTGGCCCGGACCTGCGGTTTGACTAGAAAATACAGTTTAATGGGGATTGACCTGGCTGTGCCTAGCTGGATTGTCAAGCTGTTAGGATTGGGGGGTATGGACTCAAGTGCGGATACGGCCAATAAATGTATATCATGACATATATAAATAGATATTAATTGAAGGTATTGAACTCAAACTAATAAAATGTAATTCTTTATCAACACTCAATATTTTATTCATAAGATATCTCGAATGAAGAGAAGATGCATGGATACCCCAATGTAGAGGTGTGAGCGGTAGGCTAGGGATGGTTCAGGACAGGTAGAGGTAGATCGAAGAAGTATTGGATAGAGGTGATTAGACAGGACATGGTGCAGTTTCAGCTTACCAAGGACATGACCTTAGATAGGAGGTTGTGGAGGACACAAATTACGATAGAAGGTTAGTAGGTAGTTGCGCGTTGTCTTGATGTCAGTTTATATTATTAGTTGTAGTATTGCTCTTGTAGTTTCTTGTCTTTCAATTTTTGTTACTGTATGTTGTTTCTTGTACCCCGATTAGTGTATTGTTTTGTTGTAGTTTCTGTTCTGTTACTATCTGTTGCTTCTTGTACTTCCATTACTTCTCTTTTCGGGATTGTTGTGGATTGTTTTCTTGAGCCAAGGGTCTATCAGAAACAACCTCTCTACCATGAGGTAGGGGTAATGTGTGCATACACTCTATCTTCCTTAGACCTCACTTTGTGGGACTATATTGGGTATGTTGTTGTATAAGATATCTCGTGTAATAATAAAGCATTCTTGTACTTCCCCCATATATATATATATATATATATATATATATATATATATATATAGTGTGTGTGTGTGTGAAACATAAACTTAAAATCAAATCAAATACCCAATCAATCTATTATTCTTGGTCATAGATATAGTCAAATCATCACCAGATCTAATGTAAATGTACGAATACAACCATGTATAAATCTCAGTAGTTGGTATCACATTTATGAAGCTTTTGTTTCTCTCATCTGCTATTCTGTTGTACCAAATTCACATTAATTCCAAGAGATTATAGGTCTTTAAACATAATTTTCCTCCATGCGACATTAGGGCTAGATAATCAAAGGGGCAATTCTGAGAATTGAACTTGGGACATATTTCAACCTAAGCGAGAATCTTAACTACCTGATCAAAATCTATTTTTCATGCAGTAATGTTTATATTTCAGGTTCAAAGCTGCTATAGCTTTGTGAATGTTTCTTTTCTCTATTATTTAGCTGATCTCTCAAGGAGTTTGTGCATGTTTCTGTCTTTTATTGTGTATTTAGCTGCATCTAAGTCATTGTTGCTTATGCTATTTTTGTAGATTATAGTTGCGACACCTGGTAGATTATTAGATCACATAGAGAACAAGTCTGGCTTCTCTACACGAATAATGGGATTGAAGATGTTAATACTTGATGAAGCTGACCACTTACTGGACCTTGGGTTCCGGAAGGACATAGAGAAACTTGTTGATTGCTTGCCTCGACGAAGGCAGTCCTTGCTCTTTTCAGCTACTGTCCCAAAGGAGGTTAGTTTTCCTCATTTCCTCGTGTTAATATTGTAAAAGGTTCACTGTGGGTTATAGTAAGCTGTCCACTAGATAGTCGAAGTGTGTGCAATCTGGTGCAACACCACTATAATAAAAGAATTTGACTGGTGTTATGTAATCCAAGATCTTAGGTCTTTCTGGTGTGTTAGAACTTGTAAACTTCCTGCTGGTTGAAAGAAATGTTATGAAAATGCAGGTCCGTCGCATATCTCAACTTGTTCTGAGAAGAGAATATGACTATGTTGATACAGTGGGGCTTGGACTGGAAACAAATCCAAAGGTATGCGTTGATTTTGGTTTCCGCTAAAGATACGGAATAGGTTCCTGCTTCTTTACAGAAAAATTAGACTGTTATTTTCTGGATTCAGTGTAATTCTTTCTTTGCAATATGGTTATATTTTTTGAGTTCTGTAATATCTATCCTAAATGCATGGGCTCATAAGCAGGTTAAGCAATTTTATCTAGTTGCACCGCATGAACAACATTTTCAACTTGTGCACCATCTTTTGTCAAGCCATATCTCAGAAGTGCCTGATTACAAGGTAATTAGTTCTTAATGTTAGAATTTATTTGTACTTTTGAAGCTTTTCGTAATACCATCTGCTTTTTTGGTTGTGATGTTTATTCTCATATCTATTTTTTGATTTTCTTTGAACTTTAAATGTCATACAGGTCATTGTTTTTTGTACAACAGCTATGATGACATCCCTCATGTTTTCCCTTTTCCGCGAGATGAAAATGAATGTGAGAGAGATCCATTCCAGAAAACCTCAACTTTATCGTACTCGAATATCTGATGAATTCAAGGAAACAAAACGTGTAATTCTTGTTACCTCTGATGTGTCAGCTCGAGGGATGAATTATCCTGACGTTACACTTGTTATTCAGGTATATGGCAATTCAGAGAGCTTATAATGTGGATTGATATTTCTTGAAATTTAAACATTATCTTTGACTCTTCTTTTGAATAGTCTGTTTCCTTTTAAATGCTAAAATTTCTTGTTTTTGGAATGGCTAAATAATTTGGGTTCAATATCTTCCTAAAATAACCTTCTCTTAAAAGGAAAAAAATTAACAGTCAATAAAGTACTTTTCCAATTTGTTGAAGGAGGTTGTTTATCAAAACTTCTTTCACAAACCTGAAGTAGTCAACCAAAGAATAATCTGAAGGCTCAAGTTATTTTGGCTCTTTCCTCTCCCAATTTGCCATCCTTCAAATTATTAGTGTCACTATTTACATCGTTTCTCATCTAAAGTGTTTTCTCCTATTTGCGAAGTGACGATCAATTCAGTGGTCTGATAATCAAGGAGTATGCATTATGTGGGAACTCAGTTTGTTTTCTTTTCTTGTGGGGCTGTTTCCTTCTCCTTCCTCTATCCCTTACATGGGGATGTCTCTATTTATCAGGTTGGTCTTCCTGTTGATCGCGAGCAGTATATACACCGGCTTGGAAGAACTGGGCGAGAAGGCAAAGGAGGAGAAGGTATCCTGTTGCTTGCACCTTGGGAACAATATTTCTTGGATGACATAAAAGACCTCCCCATGGAAAACTGGCCAGTTCCACGTCTTGATCCTCGTGTTAAAGTCAAGGTTAGCTGCTTTGTACACTCATTCTTTTTCTATGCACTGATAGGCCGTAGAACATAAAATGCTCCCCATTCACCTTAGGAAAATAAAGGAAATTCACTAGTTAGAGAGGATTATAATAAGATCTCTGATTACTATGCTGGACTTCTACGAGGTAATTTTTTTGTTTTTTGTATGAGCGGGATTTTTGAGAAGTCCCTTTCTTGATTTTATTTCAAGCCATTAGCATTTAAGTTTGGTTTCAGTTAATTGTGATTGTAGAACACTTTATTTTCTTGTGCCTGGCAACCTGAAGTCGGTATTGTTGATGAATTATTTTCCGAGTTTCGTAAACAGTTTCACCTGTCATCACAAACAAACTGAACAAGGATGTCACCACACTTTTGTTTGGAGTACGTTTAGTAGTAGTGA
>JAJONR010011796.1:0-18698 GCA_029582245.1 Solanum etuberosum | reverse complement strand
TGTCATACCTAACCAAGTGCTAGCAATGGTGGTACCTTCCAGTAGCTAATCGGCATCATATTCACCAACTGGTGGTCATTTGTGTCTCATACGTATAAATATAGGCAATATGCCCCATACCTTCTGATTATAGCTCGGGAGTAGCATGCATAGCATGTCATGTCATGGATTTGTAATGCATTTATATTACCTTAATCATGTTGCCAATCTTGGCCCGTTGGTACTCTTGTCCTCATAATCTCGTAATCACTTTTGTATCACATGTAAATGTCTCATAGAACCTTATATGCTTGTAGATTAAACTAGAACACTTAAAACAAAAAAGGTAACTTAAACTTGAGGATTTTCATAAAGAGCTTAAGGTGCTTCACTTAGTTTTATATATGTTTCCTTCTTAATTTGTAAAATAATGTATTTCCCAAAAAAACATGTCATTTAGTAGTTTAAACATACGAGTTACATTTAAGAGTTTGGGAAATTGACATACTATTTTTAAGTTTTTCAAAAAAAAAAAAAAAAAAAGGAAAGAGGACTGATTTCAAATTCTTAATGTTCCTCCCTAATCTTTCTAAGTTACACCACCTAAAGAATAATAAGAATATATACACATGGACCTATAGTCAAGGTGATCGAAAAAATGACATATAGACGTCGAGTACCCTATTTAACCGAACGAGTGGAACATAAACATAATGGAGTCGCAAAAATACGTCAGCTGCAATCTCAATGCCTTTCACAAAAGGTCTTTCTAGCAATAGAATAGTAAAACAACCTTTGAGGATTTAGGATTCTAAAACTCATGCTCAAAGGAAGTAACGCTTAGCCTTAACATACCTCAATTTTGGGTCTTGAAGTATTAATATGGACTGTACGCCTTCATTAGAGTATGTAATCTACACGAAATCATGTCACACAACCATTACAGATAGAATATTAACACGTCAGGGTCAAAGTAGCAATTTAGATATTACTAGCAGAGTGATTAGCTCGCCAGACCCTTTTTAAATGTATGCTTCATTACTTTTTCTTCTCCAAATTACAATCCCAAATTAATGACATAACATACATTTTTGCAGCAGCTATTACCAATTGGAGGCCTACGCAATAGTCAACAACAGCCAAATAGAGTATGCTTACACAACAATAAAAACTCGGCGTATCGCCACACCCCTCATTTCCAACCCCAAAATAACCACAACCAAATCCCAACCATGAGTCTTCAAACCATTAAAGCCAGAAAAAAAAAAATATGTAATACAGTCCTAAAATTGTTCAATATAACCATAATAACTCGAACTCACGGCTTCCGATCACCATCCCGTGAGTTCGTCCAACAATTACGTTTTGAATCATGTATTTCTCTTCATAAGCAATAAGAGGTTCAAAGAGCAGAAACTTAACTTAAACATGATGAAGCTTATAGTATTTTAGCATGTCTCCTCAATAACAAACAGTCTCCTCCAACACAAGACGTTGAACCAAGAAAAAACCAGTTGAAAATCACAATGCAATAATAGAACAAACGTTACACTTAGTTATCTTACAAATAAATACTCGTCTATACTTCCTCTTCTCTTCTAGACTCATATCAACAACAACCACACACAAACAAATCATCTCCAAAAATTCCAGCAACAACAACATCAGAAAATACTTCAAAACATCCCAACATCACATAACTATCCAAATACGATTTTCCAGTCGTCTATTCATGTTCTTACTTATATAGCATAGCTATAACTTGGAATCACTCAATAAAATTAACGGTGAGAATTATTACCTCCAAACAGCATCAACACCACCTAAAAATGAGACTCCTTCACCATAAAGAATCCTTCAAATCACAACCAACGAGGAGGAAAGAAGTAACACAATATCTATGAACATTCCGAGGATTAAACCACGTTGAAATATTATAGATCTTGGCTTGGATGATAAAGGAACCTTTAGAGAGGATTTAGGACTGTTTTCTATTTATTTGGTCGAAAATAATGAGATAAAATTAAGGGAAATCAAATTTTATAAAGCTAAATAGACATAGGGGCTAGGGGCACAGCTCACATATCTGCTTGTGCAGTCTCACAAAAATCTGAATATCTCTCAATTCTTAAGTCGTATGGACAAATGCTTTAGTGCGTTGAAAAGTAGACTCGTAGACCTTCGGTTTGGTATATTGGGATTCTTCTTAATCTTTATAGATTGAGAGAAAAGCTCTGAGTCAGTTAACCCAAATTTCAGAAAGTTTATCAAAGAACTTACTCTAACTTTTGTCGACTTTTATTTCCCAACTTGCTTGACTTAAAAACATAACTTACGATCTTTGGGTGACTATATCACCTTATAAAACATCCTTCTTAGCATAAAATACACTCTTAGTCTTACCCCAAAGGTACTGGTTAAGTTAAACCTTCTGAATGGGCGGGGTGTTAGAAAAGACATTATTTAACTCGAACTTGTTTAAGGGCATCCTTGACCCATAACATTAGTCTAATTATTTGATTTTACCACCCCTTTTCAACCTTATTCTTATGACGTGATACACCAATTCATATAAACCTTTTACAGTCATGCAATGCTACGCATATTATGCCAAAGAACCACGGGGTCTCACAACAGGATTGGTGTCGCATTCGCGCAGACTAATATTTTTGGTCTTTGCAATCGTGGGTGTTGACTTGCGTGATCGCTATTAAGGACCGATGGATCCAATTATCAATTGACCATTGCGATCGTGATGACTAAGTCCAATGATCGCGATGAGTAGTGTGACTGATAGTTGTATAAGTTTTGGTAAACTCTATAGCTCATTTCTCATTTTTACTTTATAAGAACAACCCTTAAGAGCTCTGTTTGTAGTGGGAATTGTTTCTATTTTCTGGGAATTGCTAGGGAAGGGCGTTGGGACGTTATTAGGCTCGTTATTGTTGCATTAAACATGTAAGTTTCAATTGAATTTCCTTTGTTTTAGCTCTTTATTGGTGAATTCTTGAATTGTGATGCATGAGATATTTTACGAAATTCTAAAGCTTGGATTGTGCCCGTTTTTTGGCCACAAGTTCCTTGAGCTTGTTGGGACCCCTTAAGGGAGTCAATTTCAAGATTCCTTGCACGGGTCCTATAATTCTATTTTGGCTCATTTTTAGTTCCATCTGAAACTATTGAAAATTTGGTGCCTAATGATCATACTCACTTTGGGATCATTAATGTGATAGTGTGGCATCGTTTATAGGTGGCTTGGAAGGGGAAAATGCCAGTTTAGAGATTTTTATAGCGCGCGTGATTGGCTTTGAGATAGTCTACGACTTACTATCCTTAGACCTTGTTTGTGATTGTTCTAGCATGCTAATTAGCTAAGTGTGGGGTAGTTTTATAGCACGATTCGATGTTATGTTTCTTACATGTATCATTTTGGTCCTTTTCGATGATTTTGGGTAATTCATGATATTTCTATGTCTTGTTGATATTTTGTTTGTGCTCGTGAGTTGAAATTAGGCTAGAATTCCCTTAATGTTTATGGTGAGAAGCCTTAGCCTAGGTTTGGCTAGAGTTGCTTTAAAAGTAAATTTTTGGGGCTCGTGGGGCTTTTGGGGTTGGAATTGGTTAGATGCGACCCTGTAGGTTAGGTTGTGACCTTCGGTATCCATATTAATATCTATGATTAGATGGTTGTGGTGAGTGGTTACCCTAGACTCGTTTAGGACCCATTTTCATTTTAGCGTTATAGCTGACCCGATCAGAGATTTTGGGAGGGGCTAGCAAGTGTTGTAGCTATACTGATGTAAGATTCTGGGATAAGTCAGGGTTTTGTACAACATATCTGATGTAAGATTCTGAGAGCTGCTAGGTGTTTGTGTGACCATTGTGATGTAAGATTTTGGGGTGATACCAACCTCTCCAATGTAAGATTCCAGGGATTGTTGGGTTCTTATAAGGATTTCTGATGTAAGATTCCGAGAAGGATTAGCTATCCGATGTAAGATTCTAGAATATGTTAGGTTATATGAAGACTTTTAGATGTAAGATTTTGAGGAAGGAATAGCTATTCGACGAAAGATTCTAGGAGATGCTATGTTCGAGGTGTTGGTGTTCATTTCAGAATTCTTCCTCGTACTATAGCCTTTGAGTGTACCCGTTAGGCTTATGGGGCTCAGTCGGGTTATTGTTTGTATGCTTTATTGATGTTATGCCTTTGTATGTGCCTTATGGGCTTATGGGGTCCAAATAGGTTTAGATAGCTTTTACTACTTTTATTATTTGTTATGGTAGATTTACTTCATTGCATATCTAGTTATGTCTTAGTGTCATCCTATTACCTTGATTTATTCTCTTCTTATCTTGTTATGCAATTGCAAGCTCGGTCGACCTATGAGTCCTACTGAGTACTCATTTTTTGATACTCATACTGCATTTTACATTTTTTCCCTGATGCAGACCGAACTTTAGTTGTCGTGGTGATTCTTGTGCTGTTGTTGTTGATATCCCGGAGATAGAGGGTGAGCTTATCATATATTTTAGGACTCCTTAATTATTAATTTTCCTAATATATATTACCATATATTTTATGACTCCTTAATTTTAAATATTATAAAGATAATTAATAATTTAAGGAAAATAGTAAATGATAATTTTATCTATTAAAAGTTTTCTAATGAAGGGTAAAAATTTCAACCAACATTTCTAAGGACTTTAATATTTTTAATATAATATGGATATATATAAATTGTGGTCATTTTGAAATCAATAAATACACAATATAGTGTATTAAACTATTCCTATTGAATAAATATCTCTTGAAAATGGAACAGTATAAAGGAAATTGAGTATAAGAGTACAATTAGAAAAATATATTGTTTTTTATTTTGAATTCTTAAGATAACACTTATTTTGAGACAACTTATTTTTGCTAAAGGAAGACTTAGGGTGTGTTTGGTTCTTATGTTTGATTGGTCTAAATGTTGAAAAATATTCTCATTTCCATCTCATTCCGCCTTTATAATGTTTTGCTAGGTAACATATAAATATTTTTGGAATAAGATTTTCTAGTTTACTTACCAAATACTAGAAAATAAGTAAAATATACCACTTATTTTTCAAGATAACATTTTCTAGAAAAATAATTTTTCATGGAAAATATTTTCCTTCGTACCAAACACACCCTTATTTTGAGAGGGAGGGACTAATAATTTTAGGGTCAAAATCACTTTCATCCCCCAACTTTTCTTTTAAAATCAAACTCTCCCCTCAACTCTGAACAATAATCGAACTCCCTCCTTTATCCTATGCAATGTGTATTTTACCCTTGTTATATCACATATATGTAATACCTCTTTATATTATATATAATTTATTTATTAACCTAGCTAATTGTAACGTTTTTAAAGATCTCAAACATTATAAGTAGAATTATATTTTTATGAATTTGTCACAAAATTTAATATTATTTTTATGACCTCTATTTCAATATTATATGCATTAAGCATTTGTATATGTATGTATGAATATTTTTCTTTCTTTCTCCACTCTCTTACTCCATGCATTTTATATTATTTGACCCTTCTTGATATGACATCCTTTAAAATATTTTTAATTAAGAGTGTATTTTACTAAACTAACATTGTTAATAATGTTTTTTGAAACATTATATTTGACTATTAGTATTTTATGGAGCTATTTTATAATAAGGGTAAGAATTAAAAAAATATTAAAATTTCTTTTAATTTCATAAATTGGAGAAATAAATTAAAATAACTATTTTTAGAATGAGGGTCGAGTAATATAAACGACTATGGTATTTCTACTGTCTATATAAATAAACAACTTTTTCTATGCATTGATGGAGTATTACATAAATTATAGTTCAAAATAATTTAAAATCTAAATAAATACAATCTTTAAAAATTTGACCTTAATTTAATTAATTATTTTGTATTTCTTGCATCAAAATATATTTGTATAGTTATTATTCTCTGTTACTTTCACTTGTATAAATAAATATTAGAGTTTTGATTATTATTAATAAAATTCATTTTCTCATTATGCTAATTTACTACATTAGCACTAAATTAGTATTTTTCTCTTTTTTCGTCTAAAAGATGATGTACGATATATTTGTTACATTATTTTAAAAAATGAAAATATCACAATTTTTGAAGAAATAAAAAAAAGTTCATGATGAAAGGATATACTCCCTTCGTTCATTTTTATGTGTCACATTTTTAAATTTAACTTGCATTAACAAAAATAAGTTTACAATTCTACCCTCATTTAATGTTTTTTTGAAGTAAACTTTTTAATAAATGATAAATAAATCCATCATTTATTTTTAATTTGTTTGTTGAGATTTCTATTTCAAAATCAGATTTTATAGAGTAATGCAATGGTGAGAGTAATTAATCAATTGATGAAGTAATTACAATGAACATTAATTACTTATTAGTTTTCCTAGGTTGATCAAATATCTATTTTCAAGACTAATTAACTAACAAGGGTATAATAGAAAAAATATTGTAATTTATGTATTGGTTTTAAGAAATGACAAGTATTATGGACTAACTATTTATAGTAAGGATGATATATAAAAAAGAATGGAGGGAGTAATAGTTATTTTAAAGATTTAATTAGGATAAAAGGGGAGTTTGATTATTGTTCAAAATTGAAGAAAAGTTTGATTTTAAAAACAAAGTTGGGTTAATAATTTTATGGAGAGAGATAACACATCATTTAAGAAGTGATCCGAAAAGTCCTAATCACTTTTTTTTTTGTTTTTGTTTTGGTTAAACTTATTAAATGCTAATATTGAATAAATTATGACTAACTAATGCATTGTGGTTAAATGTTAAAGGAGTTCACACACATAATATATAGAGAAAAAACATAAAATAACATCTAAAGTTGTCCTAAATTTTTAAAAAAACACTTAAAATTTGCGGGCGTTCTATTACCTCATAAAATTATTTCAAATCGCAATAATTAAGCATTTTTGACCCATTTTCACAATAGTTGTATTATAGGCGCGTGGAGAAGTAAAAATACACCCCCAAACCAGTGTAAGAATGCCACATGACACTGAGATCAACGAATTTGTAAATCATGAAAGTGTCATTTCTTCTTTTTTTATATAGAGAAAAGACATAAATCATGAAAGACATAAATCATGAAAGTGTCACACACATATATAGAGAAAAGACATAAAGGCTTACAAATTCGTTGATCTCATAACTAGCTTCAATTTCTTCTTTTTTTATTTTATTTAAAAGTTATGAAATCAACGAATTTGTAAATCATGAAAGTGTAATTGCAAACAAATTTCAAAACTAAATCAGTGAAAAAACATTCAAACTCAAATCAATTCTAAACTAACACTACATACACATGAATAATACATAGCACAAGAAGAAAATAACAACAAATCACTATAAAGATGATTTTTCAAAAAATCACTACTATATAACAATACCATTTTTTAACCAAAATTTGCATTCAAATCAAGAAGCAATTAACATGTGAGCATTCACTTCTTCGTTTTGACTCCATAATTCAAGAAATTATCATCGTAAAATAAATTTATTGTAACTATTGAAATGCTTAGGGTTTTGATCATCAAAGAGAGGGAGAGTAGAGTGAAAATTTGAAAGAGGTTTAGGGTTAAATGGAGTGGGTCAATTTTATCCAATTTTTACTAAATGGGTTTAAAAAAATATGTAATTATATTATTAATTGGGGTGAGACTCAGACTCATGCATTGAGAATGCAGATTGTGTAAAAAATGTGTATTTATTGTGATTTTGAAATATTTTGTAGGATAATAGAACACCCGCAAAGTTAAAATGTCTTTTTAAAAATTCGAAACAACTTCAGTATCACTTTATGTTTTCCCCCCCATATATATACAATAAAAAGAACATCCGAACTTAGCGTTCACACGGGTATTTTTTAACTTTTTTTTATTAAATTATAAAGTATTTACTTTTTTAGAATTTCCCGTCCCCTTGAAACATTTTTCTTTCTTTGCGGATGCATGAATAAATAATTAAAAGTTAAAAGGTGTTTGGATTGACTTAAAAGTTGATCAAATCTACTTTTAAGACAGTTTTTAACTTCTGAAAGTGTTTGACAAATATAAAACATAACTTAAAATAAGTCAAAAATGACTTAAAATAAGTTAGAAAGTGTTTGACAAGATGAAAAATAACTTAAAATAAGTTTAAAATGACTTAAAATAAGTTAAAAACCAAAATCATTTTTGTTTGACTTTTTATTTTTAACTTAAAAGTTATTCTTTTTACGTCAATCCCAATGGGGTCTTAGTCAAAAACAAATAATAGTATATTTTAATTGATGGAAATTCCTAAAATATAAATATTTTTAAAAGTAGAGTTGTATTAATTATGGTTGGTAAATTGGATTCACATTCACCCCTTTTTTGTGAGTAGAAAAGTTTGAACTTATCTGTCAAAAAAAGAGGACGACGGACTTATTACTAATATATACTCCTATATATTCTTCTCTTATTACCATTCAAGTGCGTCTCTCTAGACAAAGAGAAAGAAAGAGAAAAGAGTGAGAGATATGAAAGGAGGGAAAATCAAGAATTCCGGTTTGGTATCAGATAACGAAACACCACCACCTTCTGATGATGTGAATGAAAGCGAGGGGGCTGACAAGGATGAACAAAATGATGAAGATGTGGGAATCCAACAACAACAATTGACTGCTACTGATCCAAAACCCAAACTTGCTGAAGGGTTTTATGAGATTGAGACCGTAAGAAGGAAGCGGATTAGAAAGGTTTGTTTCATTTCAATCATTTTTCTTTCTTACCTTTTTTTTATCCTCACTTCAATTGCTCTGCTCTCCTGTTTTTTTTTTTTTTGTTTTTTTTTTTTTTTATCCATTTGCGAATGCTGTGCAAACCAAAGGGCAAAATTCAGTATCTGATCAAATGGTAAGTCATGTATAACCGTTGCTTCCCATTTTCCATTTTTTTTTTCTAATTTCTCAACACAAAAAGAAAGCCCATGAATTTTGTTTGATTGATTTACAGGCGAGGCTGGCCGGAGACTGCAAACACATGGGAACCTGTCGAGAATCTAATGACGTGCTATGATGTTATCGATGCATTCGAGGAGAGGTGTTCCTTTTACACTTTTACTTTCATGACTATACCATTGGAGTATGGGATGTTCTTTTTTCTTATTTGTATTGCTTTCTTTTGCCTTTTGAAGCTTGCAATCAGGGAAACAGCGATCTACACGTAAACGTAAGCGGACTCATGGGGTTAATCACTCTCAAATCAAAACAAAACAGCAGCAGAAGCAAGAACAACATTCCCCTGCAGATCCTACATATACTGTGCCTGCAGTGAAGCTTAGGAGAATTGAGGAACCTATGCCTTCACCTCCTCTGGCTAGATTGAATGTGATTGATCATGTGGATAGAAATGCTAGTAGTTTGAATAATTTCAAACTGGCGAATGACAATGATTTAATGTTGGATTCCTCTGTAAAAGAAATTGAAGAGCAAAACAAATTGAATTTGAAGCTTAGTGAACTAAAGGGACTGATGGCAACAATAGAGGCCTCTGTGGAAAAGGGTGTGATTAAAACAAAAGAGGCCTCTGTGGAAAATGGGGTGCTGGCAACAAAAGAGGCCTCTGTGGTAAAGGGATTCATGACAACAAAAGAGCCCTCTGTGGAAAATGGGGTGATGGCAACAAAAGTGGTCTCTGTGAAAATGGGAGTCATGACAACAAAAGAGGCCTCTGTGGAAAATGGGGTGATGGCAACAAAAGAGGCCTCTGTGAAAATGGGAGTCATGGCAACAAATGAGGCCTCTGTGAAAATGGGAGTCATGACAACAAAAGAGGCCTCTGTGGAAAATGTAGTGATGGCAACAAAAGAGGCCAATGTGGACGAGGGAGTGATGGCAATAAAAGAGACCTCTGCAGATAGATCCAACAATGCCTTCACAAATGTATTTTCAATGGCCAATGGAACAGAATCACTTCAATCTGGTCGCTGCACAGGAGCTAAAAGGAGGAAGTCTGCTTCTGTTCGGAGGTTTATACAGCAAGCTACTTCAGGTGTAGTGAAGGATCTCCAAGATGCTGTAGCAAATGCTACTAGTGGCCATTTGGTTGCATTAATGCAGGAAGAAATTCACGATCAAGGACTTGTGGGAAATGTTTTGGGTTGTAATAATAAGTGTGATCAGTTCAATGATACATATGCCATAACAGAAATTATCAAGGCCGAGAGCTATTCACCACCTAATATAGAGACTGGCTTGAAGGATGTGTCTGTGACCTTTCTAGCTAAGAGGTCTGTGACTTCTAACCTACTTTCTTGTTTTAAATCACATTTATCTTTGTGTCTATTATGTTTCTATGTCACTCATATGCAAAGAATCTTAGCTTCACCTTTTAGGTAGAGTGAAATTAGTGAACTTCTTTCAAACGAACAAAAGACATATGCTGCAGATTAAATTTTACTGTTACTCACTTATCTTACTTAAGCTATTCTTGGATGTAACTATTTCATGTCTGGATGCTATTTGTAGGATTAATTGGCTTTTCTTGATTATAATGTATCTATCAGTGTCTCAAATCGTCTTGTTTGATGTCTGTTGTCTTCAAATATAAGTAAAAATTGTCGGAGTCATAATACTCTATTATACGAGTATATATTAGTCGAAGTTAAACAAATTATGGTTACTGATTTACCATACCGTAGAGGACCGAAACCGAACTTCAAAATATCGAACCATCCCAAATTAAATTTGTATGGTAATGGTATATTGTTTTAAAAACCGAATACCGAAATTACGGCATCGAAACTTTCAAATACCATTCCCAATGATTATCAAAGGAGAAAGTCATGAACTGACTTACAACACTCACTAGAAAAGGAGATGACAAGTCTAATCACTATAAGATAATTCAACTTTCCAACTAGTTGTCTATACCTTTATGGATTGTTGTTGCTCCCCCTGTCCGGACAGGATTTTAATAATCGGATCCATAGGAGTGTCAATGAGTTTACATAATATCATATTTGTCTCCTCAAGAATGTCTAAAGCATACTTGCATTCCGGAATAACAATACTTAATCTAGATTGAGCAACCTCAATACCTAGAAAATACTTTAGTTTTTCGAGGTCTTTGGTCTGGAAATGTTGAAAGAGATGCCACACTATCTAACTATAGACACCAATACACTTGGAACTTCACTTTCAGAAGGAATATCAATGATTGAGAAGCTAGAAACATGACAGCTTTTCTCAATCTTTAGGAACCTTGCCAAAGCCTCAATTGCAGAGATGATGTCTTAGAGCCTGTTTGGATTGACTTATTTTAGGTGCTTTTAAGCCAAAATAGGTTTTAAGCAGTTTTATAGTGTTTGAGTAAAATAAAAAAAGCGCTTATAAGCACTTCTTGTTAAGCTAAAATATAAAAATAATAAGCCAAAAGCCAATCCAAATGGGCTCTTACAATGGAAGCAACATAGCAAGGGTCATTTTAGTGCGAACTGTTGCTACAAGACCTATACTCAGTCACACAGCCAACAAAGTTCTAGTATAAGGAGGTCTCTCATTCTGTAACTTCCACCACTAGCTTAGTGCTTGGGTTGTTTTATCAATAAAATTTTAACTTACTGATCAAGAAGAACATATTTTTCTTTTTTGGCCTTGGTTGTGCTGAAATTAAAAGCCTTTCTTCCCAGAACTATTTTATCATATCAAATATAATCTATAAGGTTCAAGCTCTCGTTTGCCTTGCATTCAAGATTTTTAGTTTTGTTTTGTTCCCTTTAGTATATAGTTTGCTTATAATGTAATTGGGTCTTAGGGTACCCCAAATATGGAACTGCATGTGATTTTTGTGATAATTGTGTCTGTTCTGTAGCAGAAATACTTATGCATGTAAGCACCTTCTTGGATGGGCAATGCGTGTAGGTGTAATCAGATTGATAACATCTCCGTCTCGTCCTTTCTGGAGAAACTTTTCTTTTTCACTCATGGTTTTACTATTCTCATCAGCTTTTATCCAGTTGAATACTTGAATTAGTGCCCAGTTTCTTGGATAGGCAGCTACACCCTTGTCGCTTTATGATCTAGTTCTATGTTGTCAGCTTGCTATTATTTTGGTGAATATATTTTAAGTTTCTAGGTTATGTGATGACATTTTGGTATGACTTCCTGCAGGTCAGATGGAAAGGAAGTTGTTGTGGATAACAAGTTTATGAAGACGAATAATCCACTTTTGGTAGCTGTTTTTCTTTTTCTCCTATTGATTCTTTCATCATCATAATACATGATCTTATATTTCTAATATGGATTATTTATAGGGACCTTTTCTGGTTTTCCAAAGCTACACCTACTTTTCTTAATGTATCATCTCCAAGGACCTCTGTGCGTGAATTTGTGTTGTTAAAAAATAATAGTGCACTTGAGATAATAATTTGTGGCTTTGATATGTAATTTTATTATTACCATCAACTTTTTGGGAATCATCACTTTCACTCAAAATTTCTTTATGTATCTTAATTAATTCAGAATAAAAAATATGTTGGCTCTGTGTCATTTAAGGTTTGATAATAGTCATTTTATGTGTTATTGACAAAAATAAAAATCTACTGGTTTGTGAAGTAATATCAGAAAAGTTTATTTAGTTGTAACAAAACTGAATAGATTAATGTAATTTAGTCTTTCTGTGTTGCTTTATATCGTGAATTGAACTACTTTTTGCTTTTTTTTTGCAGCTGATAAGCTATTACGAGAAGCATCTTCGACATCATCCCTCTCAATGAGTGAGCTGCGGTGAAGGTGGAACTGGTCTAGCTCGACTTGTCTCTATGTATAGTGTTAGAATTTTGTTGCAACAGGCCATAGGTATTAGACCTGTTGGATACAATTACTAGGGAGGTCAGTAAATCTACAGAGTTAACGCTGCATTTTATGAGAAACCTTGCATTAGCTTCAGGCAGTTTTTTCCCAGAAAGAAAAACAAAAAACAACTAAAATTTAAAAGTTTTATCTGAGTATCACCCAATACATGCAATGTACATTATGATAATATTCTTTTCACATGTTAGGTGGTAAAACCATTATAGGTTCTGTAGTTGCAGACATCACAAATGTTTCTGAGTTTGTGGAATTGCTCTGATAGCCATAATATGTTATGGCAACTCCTTTTGTTAGATGAACAGAAAACAGAATTATTTTAATCTAGCTGGTGGACTTAGTTTATTGTTGTTGGATCTTTGCTCTCTTTTATGTCTCAATTGAACATTTTTTGCTTTTTATAAAATGATGTGATAGTATTGTGTTTTGTCAATTGGAGTAACTCCCAAGCAAAAGTTAAAAGGGTGGGGGGTTGGGGGTGGGGGGTGTATTAAAATATACCATAGGCGACTAAAGTAGAACTGTAGTCGATTTTTCTTGTAGGCTAGTTTCACAGAGAAAAGATTAATCGAGTCTGAACATAAATTGAGACAAGTTGTTTTTATACTGGTTGGGATCACAGATGTGATACCTAAACCAATTCCTTTGGGTTACTGGGGTTTTGTTTAGAGCCTTTTGTTGAACTTGTGAGTACAAATGATTTTGATATCGACTATATCTGACCTCCCTAAATTGATACAACCTTTACGTGTATAACCAACACAACTCTCTTCTTTTATAATAGCAGTCTTTGCAAGGTTATAGAGTACTATGAAAGATGAAAGAAAGAAGATGTAGTACAAGTTCAAGTGAAGTGTGTAGTTTTCATTTTCGAAAGGAACAAACTTCTTATAGATCTTTGTAGTGAGGTTCTTTATGCTCTGAAAGGAAAACTCAAAGGAGTTTCTTTCCTTGATTGAGGATGAATGATAGTACATGTCCATATTGTGGTCTATCATTTTACCAATCTTCTTTCTTCTTGATTTATTTCTTTCCAAACTTGAGGTCGATCTTCTATCTTGCTCCTTTCATTCCGCAGTCGTCATTTCCTTGGTCTGGTCCTTGATTTGAGGAGGTCTTCAATCCTTTCCTTTGCTTGTCTTGATTTTCTTCCCTTGTAGATGATCTAATATTCGTCCTGATTTGTGCATAGCAGATTAAATCACTTGTATATTGATTCAATTCTTTTGCTTGATCTTCATTCCTTTCTGGCATTCAACCTACCCCTTTGTTTACCTGCAAAGTGATTTTGCCATTATTTAAACTTTACTTTAATTAACTTGAACTTATCAATCTCCCCTTTTTGATAATGACAAATAATTTGCACAGATAATACTTTTATACCTCCTTGTTCAGCTGTGAGACTCATTCCCCCTTGCTAGTTGCTTGGACTATTTGTGCTATTTTTCTCCCCCTTTTACATAATAAAAAAGAAAACAAAAACAAAACAACACATAAGCAGAGAGACATACAAGTATGTAGACGTAGTTAACTATTGGATAGCAGAGCAGAGCAAAAAGAGTTTAGAGGGGTAACCAACAACACTCTATTCACAACGCAAATGAGTATAGTAGGGACAAACTCCCCAGTTTAACAAAATATAGAGATAGTCTTAAGATAGGAGGAGCAACATAAAACAGTATTGTTTAATGATCACCCAAGAAATATTTCAATGTGTTTAAAACATTATACAACAGCTATTATAGGAACGTTCCACATTTCTGGAGAAATTTGAGTAGGAAGTTTGGACAATGATAGTTAGATTGGTATTGAAAGAGTCAACTCTAGCTTTGAGAGAGTCGACTTGGCGGATCAACTTGTTAGTAGTAGAGACTCCTTGCTTTAGACCATCCACAACAAGGTGATGCTTTCCAACGTCTATGTTGGTGTCCTTGTGTAGCTGAAGAATTTTCCCTGCAAATTCTTGCAATACCTTTAGACCATCTTCAATTGCGAGTAAGCGAGCCTTGACATCCTTCATGTCCTTTAGCAGTAGAGAAGCATAGTCGACTGATACTTTAGTTACTCTTACTTTGAAAGAGTCCTTCTTGTACCATTGATTTCCTACAAGAGTGTAGCACATGCTAGAGAAGGTCCTACGATGGTAAGTTGAAGAGATCTCAACATGCTTGTATTCAGAGAAATCAACCAGAGTATCTACCAAGATACATGATATTAACAGGATGTAGAGCAGTCTAGCAGATGCATTCATATCCTCATAGCTTTCCTCTATATATTCTCGTATCCGAGAAGCTCAATTAATCATGTACATTTTGAAAAGGCAATAAAACATCTCTAGATGAGATATTACTAAGAGATCTCTTCCTAGGAACCAGAGTAGTAACAATCATATGAGCAAGAATGCGATTTTCAAAACACAAAGAAAGAGGACCAAAATCAGATAGGTCCAAACGAGGTTCAACAATGAACGCTTTGGCCACTTTCGAAGAAACTTCAAAGTTGTTAGGTCAAACGCCATTCATATTTGGCACATGGTACCAAACTCATCTTTAAACGGAAAATTATTCATAATAATGCGCTACTCTAGAACAAGATTTTCCCAATCATCACTGTCCTTAGATAGGCAAAGGTTTGCATAGAAGAGACGAACAGGTTCCTCGTACAATTCAAGGCCATAGAAAACAAAAAAGTAGAGGTAGTTTTTGAACTTTGAGAAACAAACTTACCCGGTGATGAGAATCTTTCAGCTATTCTAAGTTGATGACATGTCCGGGAACAATGGGGGAGTTACGTTGTTTAATGCTTCAAACTTTTTTTTTCTAGTAAATACCCCAGAATCAATGCATGTCTTCAGAAGAGAGGGTGTTAAGCGCTGCTTTTTAGAAGCCTTTTTTTTTACAACAAGTCTATTCTTGGATGAAGAAAAAGGAGCATCAAATTCCTCTTTGGAGGAGTCCTCAAAAGAACATTATGTTCGAAAGAGTCTGAAGGGTAGTGAGGTATAGCTTTGGGAGAAGTAATGGATCTAGTTCGAATCATCATATTTGAGATGAATGAGAAGACAAAGAAGGGTCAAAGATAAAAAGAGGGTTTTCTAAGGAAGATGAAAGGTTTAGACAAAAGGGGTGATGAATTGAAAGTACGGGAGAAGGGAAGAGTTGTCTCGGAAGATGAAAAGGCGGAGGAGAGTAATAAAGGAAAGTCAGTACAACTGACAAGTACAAAAAGGAAGTAATTAAAGGAGTAAAGGTAGTAAATAAATCTAAAAGATCCTAGAAAGAGAAAAAGTACATAAAAACAATTTAAGTAAAAAATATTTAAACCTTGGACCCACAGTAATGTCAAGCCTTTCACGAAGGTAATAAAAATATTCCTCTAACACAGATTCTGTAAAAATATCGGCTAATCAGTTTTCAGAATTAACAAATTCAAGTTACCATTTTCGACATGCATCATTCAAGAAAAGTAGATGAACTCATGAAGTTCCCAAAAGCCTTACCTTTGTCCATTCCAAATCTTTTTATACGCTCCTTTGTATATTTGCTTTGGCTAATAAAAATGTCATTAGTCGAATGTTTGATTTGATGAACGAGAAAGAAAGTAAATTCTCCATAAGACTCATCTCAAATTCTCAAACTTTCAAAATTAATATCATCCACATATATTTGAGCAATGAGTAAACTAGAATCAGTTTTTTGATAGAAAGAGTTGTATCTATTTCATCTCTATGAAATTATTGTCTAAGAGAAAAGTGTCGAGTCTTTCCTACAAAGCCTTTGGAGTTTGTTTAAGACCATAGAGCGCTTTAGACAGTTTAAATACATGGTCGGAGTAAGAGGGATTTTCAAAATCATGAGGTTATTTGACAAAACTTCTTTTATAAAGTGATTTTAAAACACGCTTTTGACATTAATTTGAAAAAGTTCAAAATGTTTGAAGGATGCATATGCTAATAATATGCAAATGGATTCTAACCTGGCAACAGGGGCAAGCATTTCATCATAATCAATATCTTCTTATTGTGAGTATTCTTGAGCGACAAGTCTCACTTTGTTTCTGATAACTTTGTCTTCTTTGTTCAACTTATTTCAGAAAACCCATTTTGTTCCAATGAGTGAGCAATTCTTTGGTTTTTTAGTAAGTAATCAAATTACCTGATTTTTTTTCGAACTGATCAAGCTCATCTTCCATTGCTTGTATCCAGGATTCATCCTCTAATGCTTCAGTTATGCGCTTGGGGTCCATTTGAGATACTAAAGCTACTAATGCTATTGCTTATTTAAAGAAGCTCTTGTTTGCATCACTATTAGAAAATATATTTTTAGCGACAATTATGTAGTGCCAATTATTCTATTGCCGCTAATCTATTCCCTAAACTTAGTTATTACCGGCAAATGAATATTTGCGTGGCATAAGTTATTTTCATCAGCAATTAGAAGAAATGGTCAGTAAAAGAAACTAATATTTCATTTTACCTCCAATTATTTTTGGTTTCCTCTTTTAGATTTTTCATCAAAATCAAATTTTCTCTCTCAAAAATATTGATTTATGCGAATACTTTTCATCCCTCGATCCTATCCTCTGCAAATCATCAATGTTTTTTCTGGAAAATATCCCAAGAGTGTCTTCCGATTGTTAAGGTTAGTACGTTCTTCTTCTCCTTTCAAAAGAGTTTTAATCTGTCAATTTTCTTTTGTAAATAATGATGAGTGGTAGATTTGCACTCATTTGAGGCTTATTTAGTTCAACAATTAGTGTCCTTAATGCCTAATTATGTCATATTCTAATGATATTTTGATGATTTGCAACTATGAAGACTAAATGACAAGGCAAAGATGAATGTTTGAAAGAATGACCAAAAACATAAAAAGAAGTGTAAACTCCACATTGGTGAACATAAAGGGCGGATAGCCTAATGGGTACAAGCTCGCCCAAGCTGAGAGTGCACAACAGTTGAATTAATTGAGGCTGGTTGACGAACTCAAGAAATAACGGCGACGTTCCAAATGAAAAGGGCGAGCAAAGTTACCATCGCTGAACTTGATAGTACTTGGTGAAAAAATTGAAGGCTTAAAAGGTGAACAAATGTGGTGATCAGTAACACGCCAAATGTGAAAGACAGACTCGAACGAGCTCGTTGACTGAGGTTTAAACACCTGAAGCCTAAAGGAAGAGAAAGACGAGATGATGAGTAGTTAGCGATTCGCCTAATGGGATCGGCGAGGCCGACTAACATCGCCCAATGGGTCACATATTGAGTTTTGGGTCAATTTTTGAGAAACTATAAATAGCCCAAAGGAGAAATAACCAGTTTTAGGGGGTAGGGGGTCGAATATAGCTTTGATTAGCTTTCTTATAATTTTTATCATATCTGATTAAAAGTTTTTTGGTAAAGTTCTTGTTCTGTGGTAGTTTTGCGGATTATTTCATTTATATCGTTTATCATGGTTCTTAAGTGTCTAATATCTTGGGTGTTTAAGTATAAATCTAGGTCTAATTTTACTAAATCTTGTAGCCTGTCTACTTCCTTTTTTATTTCTATCCATTGTTCTAGATATTCTTGGTTTATCATTTTATGAGAAAGTTTTTGAATAGGTTTCTATTTTTAGTTTATTAAGTCTTCTTAATTCTTCGATACAATTCGTCATATATTCTAAATATTCTTCATTTTGGGTTTTTATATATTCATTGAGATTTATATACATTGATATTTGTGTTAACTTTATATTTTCCATTGTTTCTAACCAATATTGTAGGTAGTCGTAGTTAATCATTTAAGTCTATATCATAAAAATTTA
>JAJONR010011795.1:0-19097 GCA_029582245.1 Solanum etuberosum | reverse complement strand
CCCCCCCCCCCCCCCCCCCCCCCCCCCCCCCCCCCCAGGATGTACGGTGAGAGAAAGTGATGGCGGGGTAAGAAAAATATTTTACATTTTATTTAATAATTTTTATTTTTGGATAATAATTTTTTAATCTTTAATTTAACTAATAGTAATAATTTATTTAATTTTTGTCAAGGTGAAATGTTTTGTCCATGTGGAGTGTAATGTGACAATTTTTTTAGATAAAAAAGAGTGTATTACACACACCATGGTGAGAGTGTTACAAAAGAGAGATGTGTGTTTCTCAAACTGATAAGTGATAGTTTAGGTATGAAACTCACACTCTCAATAGTTTAGGTATGAAACTCAAAAAAAGAATAATTTATGTGTGTTTTTGACACTTATTTGTATTATAAATTTATGTTTGATAAATAATAAAATGTGTTTTTATGTATTATAATATAGGACCTTAAATATATGTTTGGTGTAATTTTTTCAATTAGAAATAAGATTAGAGAGCTTTTCCTATATGCAATTATGAATTAGGCTAGTCGCCAAACTTTATGTTGAAAAAATTAACGAATTATTTAGAGGGCGTATCCAGAATTTCGATTATGAAAAGTTCGTTACACACCTAGAATTATCCTTATAAATAAGATATGCATGTAAACAATATTGATCACCCACATCTTTAATTTCAATTTTCATTAACCATGCAGTCCACAAGTTTCTCCTAATTCACCATTCAATCAATTGTATGGGCGTTACCCCACCCTACAACCACCACCACACCCCGTCGAAAAATCGGAAATTTATTTTCGATCTCCGCGATGGCTTCACGTCATCAGGTTACTCACTCAATGCCACCCGAAAAATTAGAAGTGTTCAAGTCATTAGAACCTTGGGTTTCTGCAAACATCCTTGATTTTTGAAAACCCATAGAGAAATGTTGGCAGCCTAGTGAATTCCTCCCTGATCCATCTCAAGGGCTAGATGGATTCATGGAGGAAGTCCGGGCACTGAGACAACGAGTTTTAGGGCTATCAGATGAGTACTTTGTGATACTTGTGGCTAATATGTTAGGTGAGGAAACTTTACCAACTAATTTAACCGTGTTTAATACGTGGGATGGAGTGCGTGATGAGACAGGGTCTAGTTCATGTCCATGGACAATTTGGAGTCGGGCATGGGCAGCTGAGGAGAATCGACATGGTGATTTGTTACGAACTTATATTTATCTTTCGGGGAGAGTTGATATGATGATGATTAAGAAGACAATGCAATATACGCTTCGAGCTGGATTGGTAACATATCTTTGTTAAATTACTTATATACCGTCAACGTAAAAATATTTTTAATCACTCAAATGATATTTATAGATAAGTTTCATATTTATTGAAAATAAAACAGATTGCCTGTTATAACAAGTAATAATATTGATTTTTTTATGAATGTAATAAATATGATAAGTTGCTCATGATGTTTGAATCGTTGCATCTTATTAGGACAACAAAACGGAGAACAATTCATATTTGGGCTTTGTGTATACATCAATTCAAGAGCGAGCGACATTTTTTACGCATGGCAATATGGCTAGGCTAGCTAAAGAGGCGGGAGACCCCGTGCTAGCCCGAATATGTGGAACCATTGCGTCAGACGAGAAGCGGCATGAGAGTGCCTATACAAAAATTATTGAAAAAAGTGGATCCAAATGCAACTATTTTAGCCATTGAGCACATGATAAAAAATCGAATCGTAATGCCGATGCACCTAATGTGTGATGGGCAAGATTATAATATGTACGAGAACTTCTCTGCCGTAGCCCAAAGACTAGGGGTTTACACAAATCATGATTATGCCGAGGTAATAGAATTTTTTATAATACGGTAGAAATTGGAAAAGCTTAGAGGGTTAACAGGCGAGGCGAAGCGCGCACAAGATTTTGTGTGTACATTTCCGCTTATGATCAAGAAGTTGAAAAATCGAGCTAAGAAATCAGAGCCGCATCGAGTGAAGATTAGTTGGATTTTCAACAAAGAAGTGAATGCTTAGATAAATTGATATGTAAGAAAGATGTAAAATAAAAGCTTATCCTTTCAGTAATAGTTGGCTGAGATGCTAAAATAAATACTTTGAGAGAGTATAATAATGGAAAAATTACACATATATACACTTTTACTTACCTGATTTTCTATTATTCTCTATAATTTTAAAATATTACAAAAAGTCTCTTATTTTTTCTCAATTTTCAATTCATCCGGATACATAATACTCTCAACCACAACCCACGTTTACCCACTCCTTTTTTCACTCCTTTAATCTCTCCCTAATTCTATTCCATAATCTTTTGAGTTACAATTTTCATATCAATTTGAATTTCAAAAGGATTCTCTTTCCATTTAATCAAAGTCAAACTTCTGATTAGGTATTGTTTGTCTTCTCCATTGTCGTCTGATTCAATTTTTTTTCATCATTATCTTCCTGATACATATAGATCAGGCTCCTTCATTTAGTATTGGTATTACTCAACTAAACTCTTCTAACATTGATCGAATATATGATTCTGATGATGATGCTAAATGGACTGAAAACAGATCTAAACTTTTCCATCTTTCAAAGCAAATGTTGAAAAATCCCCCAAAAAAGAGGAGAAAAGCTTTTTTCGGTGTGTATTAAGTTGCATAGAGTGTTATATTCTTATTTTCATTGATGAAGGATGTTGCTGGTAAGCCTATGCCATGCACGATTGAAGTTTCCGACCAAAAAAATCATGTCGATCCTCAATTCAAGTACTGATCATTGATGAAGGATGTTGCTGGTAAACCTATGCCATGCACAATTGAAGTTTCCGACCAAAAGGGACATGTTGATCCTCAATCAAGTACTGATAAATTTGGTCAACAACTAACTTCACCGATATAGATGGATTTTGCCAATAGTGACCAAAACATTTATGTATCTGTTGTTTAGGTATGTATATGATACGTTGATTATAATAGTCTTTATAGTTCATTATATATTTGATACATTTATTTTTAGATAAAATCAAATATTCAATTTTATCACACAGACTTCTTTGATACATTTACATAAAAAATGTATCAAACTGAAATAAATATGTATCAGTCAACAACATTCATACATATATAAAATTTACTTGATACATTGAATTTGTTCAATATCTTATGCAACAACGAAGTAAAAGTCTGTAAGTATTGTATCTTTTTGTTCTGAATCATATGTGTAATTTATTTTTATAATGTATATTCTATAATTTGTAGGGACTGTGGTCTATTTATAACTGTGTTTCCTGAGTTTCTGAGCGACGAAATTCATATCACATCTGATGATTTTCGATCTGATTATCTTTGTAATAGATATGCAATATTGTTATGGAGATACAGTTGCGACAAGGCCAAGGCTGGATACGTTAGTGAGAATGATGATCCAGAAAAGCCTAAGCGTCAATTCACACCACCGCCTCAAGATATTTGGTTCACGTAGAATAGTAATTATGTATCAGTGCATAGGCACCTTTCAATGTTTTTTTTTTATTTTTAAGACAATCTTACTTGAGTTTTAGAGTATTTCTCTAAAAGCTTCCTCATATTATATTATTTTATAATTTCTTATATTTTTTTTTCAATATATTGCTTTTGATACACAACACACCACATGATACTTAAAACTTTCACATTGAACATTTTGGTTCCACAAAGTTAAGCTTCGGACACATAACTGATTTACTTGAGTAAAAATCATTTTATAAATCGTTGGTTTAGCTATAATATAATGTATATGATACACTGGATATAATGTATATTATACATGATTTATACCTATATATTTGGTACACTGGATATAATGTATATGATACAATGGATATAATGTATATGATACATGTTTTATAACTATGTAACAGTTAAGTTTTTGAGACAATCAGTAGCGTAAATTATGTATCATATACTTAAATAGCTATGCAACAAATATACAATGTCTCTTATTTTTTAGTTGATACATTCAAAATTTGTTTTTATTTATAACATCACCTCACTAATTGTCTAACATATACAACATTGGCATCACTAATCGTCTAACATATACAACAATGGCACACAAATCTTAACAAATTCTTATATTGAGCAGCAATACTCATATATATTGTATCAAAATAACCCATGTTAAAACTACAATGTATTTAATGTAAATATAAAAGTGGAAAAGCTATAAGTGAAAAATTATCCAACATGAACATGAATGTCTTATAAAACTCAGTATGTTTCACTTCTCTTTGGGGAAGAAAGTACAAGTTCTTCTGTTGTGATCTTCTTGTCCACAATGTCCACAACAATTTGTGTTTATTGTTATCTTTTCATCTGCCTTTTTCTTCTTTTCTTCCTTGATCGTCCAGACATCCTTTTATATCTAGGTGGCAACACAATTTCTTCTAAAACATTCTTTGGAACCGACCAATCCTCCTTATCTGGGATTGGAACCATTGGAACCTCATAGGTCTTTACTAATGCACCAGACTTGTACTAATCAGAGCAATAAGGATGCATATCTATAACATTCTTTCTCTTTAAAAGAAAAATTGTGTGTACGCAAAGTATATCATCCAGTTAAAATCTTCCACAAGTACTTACTTTCCGCTCAAGGCAAACAATGTATCTTCTTTCAGCTTCATAAACTGAGAAAATAAATTCAAATGATGGAACAACCTGTAAAACATTCGAAAAATATAGTCATTTGAAAAGCACAACCTGCAAACATTTAGAAGCCTTCATACTCCAGCCACAGTCATTCGTAAAGCACACTAACACATAGTTGTACATTTGTTTTGATCATATTAATGTATATACAAGATACATTTAAAATATATAATGCTACACTGATTCAAAATATCTCAAAGAATGATATACATTAATGTATCATCCATAATAATGATCACTACAAGTACTTGATACATCTTAATTATTACATTGTTTGTATGTATCATACTCATAACACTAGCCTGATACACATTATAGAAATCAGTAATACTCTCACATTAGAGATACAAAATATATCCGATACATGTTACTTCTTACTCTTTTGTTGTAAGCATCACATACAATTCATTACATTTATTTACTACTGTTTCATGCTTAACAAATAGATACACATTCTCTCATAACGATTCATGTCAGACCACCAAAAAATTCCTAGAAATACCAGATACAAAATTAATTTTACACTATTAACAATTTACAACTAATGTATCATGAATATCATATTAATATCAGATAATCATAAAAAAACAATTATCACCATGATACATCTGTCAATAATAATAATGTATCATACAAGATTAGAAATAGAGATAAGAAACTCCCATACCCTTTTCTATCAGATCTCTTTACTTTGATATTGAAGTTTTGCTCTATTTCATATTTCGCCATTACAACTATGAGCATTGCTTTATCCTTATACAATTGTCTTGTCTTCAACTCTGTATTCTTTGAATCAGTTATGTAATTTGTTACTTCTAATTCTGAAATATAATATGAATCACAAATTCTTGATTCAACCACAACAAGAGCTTTAGTATTCCTTTATGTACCTTCGACACACATAATTTCTCCGGATGTATCATCAAATCTATGAATCTCTCCACCAATCTTCTCTGTTGTATCGATACATAGAGGATACATTACAAATTTAGACTCGTTTTCCCCCCTTCCAAATACAGTTTTACACCCATGACATTCTTAATTTTCAATGGAAATGAGTTACCTTCTAAGATGTATCTAATTTTCAAGTTTTTCCTAATCTCATCGATCTCCAACTCGACTGAAATGTCGGCTTTGAGATTCATAAATGAAATCGATTGTCCAACAATAATTTCATCACTTTTGTAACCTTAATAACTCACCCCGCTTATCCGAATATCTGAATGTCTCAACAAAATCGAAATATTCATATTGTATCAATCAATTTTGTCGAGTAATTTTAATTTTTCATGATTTGGGCTGCAATGGCGGCTTGATGGAGATGATGAAAATTTAAATTTTGAAATTTGTGAATCTGTTACAGATTGGGATGGATTGATAACAATCAGTTATGCGTAAATCGAGGGAATTAAAATCAATTTTACGTTAATTTTTCTTATTAAACGCAACAACCATCTTTCGCAATGTGTCGCACCTAATGTATTCGGACGAAACTTCTGTATCAGGATGACTTTTATTTTAAGAGATTTTTGTAAAATAGAAAAAAATAGGGATAAAATGTAATTTAAGTCTTACACTATGAGATTTATATAAGTTATACTATAATAATTTGTATTAAATTGAATCATTTGATGAGAAGTGCTTTTATTTCTAGTTTGTGTTTAATCAATAATTTAGTAAAGTAATTTTAAGTGTCAAATTACAAAAAAGGCAGCTACTATTAAGTAATTTGATAAATACAAATTTTTTTAGTTTTTTTTCGCATTTTCGTAATGTATGAACATTTTCTTGAATTCTACCTTAACCTCTTATCCTCCTATTTATTTTCTAACAAAATTCATGTATAAAGGAGTAATCGTAAGAAATAGAAATAGATAACCTAATATCCCTTTTGATGCCGAACTTGTGCTGATCATGTGGAGGCTGCGAATATAATGGTGGTGACAAGTCGTCCTTATAAAAATCTTTCAACATGCAAAATCTGAGCGCGAACCCTAAGTGATGTAAAAAATATGAAATTGATCAAAATAAATTAGTGAATTATGGGCATGCAATTTACATAAACTTTTGTTTTGTTCAACTTCGTCTTTTATCCGTCACATAGGTTTTGCGATCACAAAATTCAGATAAGATTAAGATCTTGTTTCAAATTTGAATATAGAATCGAAAAACAAAGGCATTTAGCGTGTATTTGATGCAGAGGAAAGCATTTTATGTTTTAATTTTTTCATATTCGATTGGTCAAAATGTTTAAATTTTTTTTTACGAAAACAAGTTTCTTAAAATGAGAAAATAAACTTCGCTAGTGGAACACTACTAAGAATATCATTCTCTCCCCATTGAAATTTCCCACTAGAAAATATCCGGTGGTTATTCCTAGAGATGAATTAGCGAGGAAAGAAAAAATAGTAGTATTTTCATACAAATTAGAAAGCTTTCAAGTATTTTATTGAGAATATATTTTCCACCATGTGCTTTTTCCCAATGAGTTGGTTAAGTACGAAATGAGTGCAAATAATCATATTTTATAACATAAATTTCTCATTGATTTGTGGTGAGAAAATCCTTTTGGCTAGAATTTGGCCAGAATGGTAAAATAACATATTTCACACTATGTTATTTTACCTTTTTGAATATTTTTACTTTTTTAACTTTAATATCTTTTAATTAAAAAATGAAAAAAAGATCAGTTTATTTTAAAATAAAAAGAATATTATAGACTTTTTGAATTTCTGACCAATTTTTCTGGCCATTTAGCATTGCCCTTTCTAATAATAGAAGTAGAGAAAACAAGTTCTACAAGTGGCACTCCACATTAATCATATCCTTCACACCCTCCAACACACCTCATCACCTCATTCCCACAGCCCCCATTCCCTGACCCACCACCCCTACCCTCTCACCTCTATATCACATTGTATTTATTTAAATTATACATAAATATTTTTAAAATAATATTAGTTTGCTTACATATCAAATATGAATAAATAAGTTAAAAAAATTATTTATTTATTTAAAAGTATTTTACAAAAAAATATATTTTAGCCACATTCTGGCTAGGAATTAGCTAGGTAGAGACACTCTCATCTAAAATATAGCTATGAAAGGTTTTTTTTTACTCTTCAACAATAACATATTTAATATAATTTCATAAAGTGAGGTCCGAAGAGGATAAAATGTATCATGGAGGTGAATAAATTGTTTTAGATAGACCCTTAACTCAAAAAAAAACAGTCCAAAACAGTATATAGAAAGAAATAACAAAAAAAAAAAAAAGTCATAGTAAAATACTAGACAACCCGACAAATCATTCTGAATCAAACAACAGTCATAACATGTAAATTTGGCGCTAGCTCCCCCTTCCCCCCCCAAATTTACAATTTACCTAGCGATACAATATATATAGCTAATTTCTAGACAAAATATAATCTATAATTCTATATATAGCAACTCCATATTTAGTGGGAATTCTAATCTAACGATGGTTATTTTTGGATTCGGCTCCTATCCAGTGGATGTAGCATCCAGTTGGTTCAATGCCCCTTTCATCTGCTGCCATCTGTCACATAATGATCTAAGGGTCAAAAAAATCTCTTACTCTCTCTTAACCGTCTGATAGCGAGAAACAAGAACAATAATATAATTTAGTTGTAGAAATTTCTTGTGGCAGATTTCATGATAATATATATATATTGTGATGCACTTTAATTTTGTTAAGAAGTTGAATATATAGAGAAATTTGGGTAATATGAAAATAATTGAGTTTTTAATTTGAAATAAATTGGGTTTGTGATGGAAATTAATTGATTTTTTGGAAAGAACGTGAAAAAAAAGTTGGAAAAATTCAAGATACCATTAATTTTTGTCACCGAATAAAGAAAACGGAGCAGTGATTGAGCAAATATATGTCGTTAATATGGAACAAAAAGATATTGTAGCTTAACCATTGTTTAAGAGGTTGTTTAGGATGAATAATTATTGACCCTTAGATCATTATGTGACAGATGACAGCAGATGAAAGGGGCACTGGACCAACTGGATGCTGCATCCACTGGACAGGAGCCGAATCCATTTTTTTTCCCATAAGATTTTGTTATAATCTAGCCGGTTTTTAAAAATTATTATTTAGACAGGAAAGATAATATATAATCAAAGTATTAAGAATTTAATAACCGTTTATGGATTTCTTATCAAAATCCAGTGTTTCGCTATATTATCTATTATCGTGTGTACATTTATGGACAAACTACATAAATTTCATTACTTTAGATCCTAATTATCAGAATTCACGATAGTTCGTAATATTACTTTATGTACCATATTTTGGCCGCGATATAAATGTATCATTAAAGGCGAAATACGTGTATCCAACAATTTTAAAAGCCGAGATACACAAGTTATTAATTTGAATTAAAGGAAGTGTAACTTATTTCCTTAATTAAGGGACTAATTGATGACAAATTAACAACCACGACTGATTTATATTACAGGATCCTTGCATATCAACTCTAACATGTTTTCCTAAAATAATGAAATTATAAATCAAAGTAATTTTGTAATCCTTAAATACTTAATTTTAGTGGGCCAAGCCGATAATTTATTTAATACCTTATACCAATTGACCCATATATTAAAATAAGTTAGTAGGGTTAACATTTTTGGATCATAATTTAATAGGGGAAATAAAGAGTTAGACGAGAAGTACTCTAAAACAAGTGTTGCGGCGAAACACGAACTACAGGAGTTCCATATTACAAAAGTTGATTGCATTGATATGGAAGCCCAACAAAAGAGAAAAGCTCAAGTCCTGAAGTGATTGTTCGATTATTTGAGGCAAGTGGATTTCTCAACCCTTGTTAAGTGTATAGAATAGTGTATTTCCTTGTGGTATGTGTTGAGGAGTAATGAGACTTGGTGATTGATTGACTTGTTCATATTGAATAATATTAATAATGAGGAAAGGGGTGATAAAAAGACAATTTATCTATATATTGATGTGATGTGTTGAAAATGATTGGAAAGATTTATAAATTTATTGTTGATGGTGTATCACGATTGTGTTGTTGTGAATTGTGCATTGATGTGGAAATGGTCATTTTCTCATTAATTGTGTGAACGTGTCATTTGCATTGGTTCTGAGACATGGTTATGACAATTGTTATATGAATTGAGAAAGAGTAAGGAATTAAAAAGGATGTACCATTTGAGGGATGTATCATGTGCCGCGACGGATATTATGATTCGAGGGACATGTCGCACGCTGCGATAAATTCTATTATCGAGGAACGTGTCGCACGCCGCATCAGATTCTTTCATCGAAGGACATGTTGCACTTCCCGATGAATTCTATTATCGAGGGATGTGTCGCATGCCGCGATGGATTTTATTATCAAGGGACGTATCGTACGCCGCAATGGATGCATGGAATGGTAAGTCCTCCATGGGTCCCGGACTGAGAGGCAGCGGGTGTGTATCACTAGGTCAGACTTGTATCACCATACTGGGTATTGCATTTCATGCATTGCATATCTTTATCGTTTTTGAACTTGTGAGTGCCTTTTTGTGAAACTTGTGATTGATGAGCTTGATCTCGTGTGTTGCTGATTTGTTATTTTTGGAGTGTTGTTATTGAGCTATGTGCTATGTAAATTGTGAACTGCTAGGTTGAGCTGGTTTTATGCATGTTGTAGTTTTGGAGGTTTGGTTGGAGTGGTAGAAGTACTTGTATTCTATACCCTTAGCTTTGTGTTTAGAAGTTTGATTGTTGAGTATCATGTGGTTTGATACTCACCCCTTCCTTTTAGAAATTGTGTAGGTTACGAGCCCAGATCTTTGTGATACTCTCTATTGTCTTCTTGTTCGAGACTTCCTATGAAGATTTGTGAGGTAGTTATTTGTTATAACAACAGACCTTCTTACTCTTATTTATGATCTTGTTCTACTTTAGAGAAAACATCATTTGAGACTTGTGTTTTCTTTCAAATCTATTGTAATACATTAGAGGCTTGTGCACGAGACAACTAGGTTTTAGGGGTTTAATTAAGTTGACTTTGTTATCAACATTTTTATTTGTTGTTAACCTTTCATTATTAATTTACTTCCACATTTTTATCGTAATATTTGGATTTTTGGCTGAGTTGTCTGGGTGGGACAAGATTAGTGTCATCACATCCATTTTTGGACCGTGACAAATTATATTAGAGCTCAGGTTCATAGGTCTCACGTGTGTACAAGCCAAATCTAGTAGAGTCTTGAGGATTGGCGCAGTGACGTCTGTTGCTTATCTTCGAGAGGCTATGGTGACTTTTAGAAAAAAATCTTTGTTTCTTGAATCTCTGTCGTGTGTCCTTGATCCGATCTATTTCTTATCACTTCATTTCATTCTATCTTACTTATAGTGATGACTCATGTGTGGTTTTTTATGTGAGTAGTTGGTGCATCGTGTATGGCTTGGATGTTAGATCTGGTACTAAGGTGGATGTGATAGACTTATGAAAATAATGAATGATCTGATTAGGAATGTTCAGCGATTCAAAGAGAGTAAGGTAATGGCCCGATGATGCATCTTGAGGATATTTAATGATGAGATTGATCAATGGTTTGAGGGACTTCATAAATGTGTTATCTTTTTCGGGTTAGTTACCCAGAAGTGGAAACAATACATGTGTGGTATATACAATATTTGGAGTGGTTCGACAATTAGAAGTGGACTAATATAAAGAATGGCTAGATAATGAACATCGTATCTTTGAAAACTTCAGTTAGTAAAGTTATCATAACATGTATGGATTGCTTTGCGAATGATGAGAATGATGTTGCGTCAATTAAGGTAAGAATTTCTACTACGATTTCATAGATTGAGTGTATATTAAAGAGGGTCAGGATACGACTAATACAATGATAACAATAGTTACTTGGTTAAGTTATGGAGTGTGTTGCTTCCGCTATTGACCTGATCTAGGAAAGAATGCATATCGCTTAGGCTAGAGACAAAATGGATTTGGTAATGTTTTGTAACTATCCAATGGTTAGACATGTGTGGTCTATTTGGGTACGATATTCTCTTTAGGTATGATGCGTTCTAGTGGTGGATTTAATGGATTTTCACAATATCGTGCTAGTGGTTTATGGAAACGGATGCATCAATTATCAAGTGCAAACACTAACTACTTAAGGAGTTGTCACTTGTATGACCTACTCGTAATGTTATTCGATGTTGCATTCACATTTTAGAAACCAACTTGATTGTTACTACAGACGCTTGAGTTAGACATTGTGTATAAGGAAAAATATAGTGGTGAATCTTTGGTACGGTTTTAGTGTGTTTGAGTTGCGAAGTGTATCCTGAGGATTCTTAAAGAGGACTGGTGATCTTATCGTAAGCTCCAAAGGAGTGGATCGATATCGAAATGACAAGCTTATGGGTAAATGAAGTCCTAAAGATTATACTTCAGTGAAGGCAATTGAAGATTTTAGTAAGAAAGTGTGTATAAAATTGGGTTAGTCCTTTGGATTTGGTTAGTATAACTGAGTTTAAGGTTTCATATCGATGATAAAGTTGACTTATAGATGATGGCAATGGCTACCGAGCATAACGGTTAGATGAGTCTGTGATGGATTATGACCAGGATGCAACCATATGAAAAAAGATTTTTGGTTAAATGAATTTGGTATGGTAATAATGACTTGCACTACAATTGTGGTTTTCTACTATTTAGTGGGTAGCGTGGTCGTATGGAAAGTTTAGAATGTCTTGAGACACCGCTCGAATAGAATTGAAAGGAGTTAGAGTCATAAATGAAAAGAATTAGTAGGATGTAGGTTAGCCTTCGAAAGGAGGCGAAAACAAGGATATTTACTTTGATTACAAGGCCAAAGATATATCTTCAGAAAGAGTGGAGTATTAGATACAGAGACACATGGTTCCATCTATTTTACTCTGGTTATGATGATAGTGTTATGTGTCATTTATATAGGTTAAAAACTGTTGGATATGATTTGAGAAAGAAGTCTACCTGCGTTTGGCTCGAGTGTGGTGATAAGTTATTTTGTATTTTCTTGTTTGGTAACTGATACGGTTGGAATCTGAATCACCCGCTTGCCTGAAGATGAAGGGGAAGAAAGGGATGCCAGAGACAGAGTAATCGGAGGGGGCTACGTTCGTGGTAGTATGTTTTGTCAAGCTATGAATTGGTTAGGTAAGAAATGACCGATCACATCAGCTATTGAGCATTTTAAAGGACTTGTGCATGGTTTGGGTCATAAGGTTTGTTATTTTTTGTGTGTTAAAGGACCTAAGGAAGTGTTTCACTTAAATTTTTTGGTTTAGAATATATTATAAAATATCATGGGTAAAGGAACAAGAGTATGGTATATTGAAGAGTTCAATGTATTTGAAGGTGAAGGAACAAGACATCTCGTATAGATCCTTGGTTCGAAGTTGAAGGTTGCAAGGATTTTTGTCTTCGGTATAGACTTACTAGGGGTTTATCAATGACTTTTATGAAGATTAGTTTAGTTTAGATGACAAACAGTGATGTGTGGATGATTCTGCATTGTTATGTGGGGCTAGATTGTTCAAGTTATGATAGGTGGCTTATGAATGCACAACAGTATGAACCTACAGTTCTACAAGGTTATTGAGAATTTTATGGGGATTAAAACTACTCTGTTGATAAGATTACACAAACTGTTGTGATACATTACATAGACACTTAATGATAAATTAAGATTATGTGCTCATATACAAAATTATTGGGATGACATAGAATCTCTCTAAGTTTTGGCATGAGGTATATAATGATTTAAATGGTAGTTGAAACTTGGTATGTGAAAGATTGCATGGAGTTGACACAGGATGTGATTCAATAGTTTTACCTCGATGGAAAAGTATTATCAATTTTGGAATTAGTGATACCAGTCTTGGCTGGGATCCGTATCTGTCATGGAATGCTTGCATGAAAAGAAAAATAGCTATAGTTTGGAAATTTTGGAGGCGACAATGTGGTTGCTAAGAAGACTTTGATACTAGTGACGGTTTGAGAGTAAGGTAAATGACCGGGGTAGTGATGATTTTTTGTTAGTATTGAGAGTGTGAACGAGTATCGGTATGATCATAATGGGGACCAGACCGGTGGATTGTAGGTAGCTAAAATGTTTTATATGAGCTCTTTAGAGGAAGCATTTAGTGTTATTCAATCTTGGTTTGGTACATTCTTATGTGACTACCTGCTTCGTTTTGGACATGGTTTCACTACAGAAAAAGTGTGAATTACATGGAGATTTTCCTGGGGTAATGTATGAAAATCCGCAGGAAAATTATTTTCCTGTAAATTTTCATACTAATCCCCAGGAAAATCCCCATGTAATTCACCCTTTTCTTGTAGTGTTTAAAATATGATTCACTGCATATTTCCGCGCGTGTTTTTACTTTTGTGGGTGAATCCCTAGCGGTGGATCGGGTGTACCGATCCTAAAATATCCTCTTGATAGGGTAGGATGCTTGGACAGACTTGGTTATTTGAGATATGACATTTTTTGTGTTGTCTTGACAATATCTGTGATTGTTTGTACATTATGAGTGTGGGGTGGTTAGTTTAGGTTCATTCTGATTGTAGACAGTATTGAATCAAAATGTTATCGTGGTTATATAAGAAAAGTTTTTTTCTGATTTTTGTGTTATGGTCCAGTGGGTTGTGGCTTATATTCGGTTCATGGGTTAGTCTGTAGCTTGGTAATCACTCCTGACTTGTAGATCCACCAAAGTTTGACTTGAAAGTTCAGTTCTTAGTAGTTGATCTTGATGGAATGGTCTTAAAGAGGAGCTCACTTGGTGAGATGAACACTGATTCTGGAAGATCATAACTCAAGCTTTTGGTAACATCAATTATTCTTCCTTCTCCTTCTTTATGTTCGAGGACGAACATGATTTTTAGTGGTGGATAATGTAATGACCCGTTAGGCCATTTTGAGAACTAATCCTCTCTCTTTCATAACAGACTATTTCCATAAATTTTAAATGAGAGTTCTGGATTACTCGTTTAACGACGGGTATTTAATTAGCGAGTAAATGTTAAATAGTTAATTTCAGTAAGTAGTTAATGGGACAAACCCATAATTTATTTACACTTTACACATATATTAAAATAAGTTAGTAAGGTTAACATTTTTGAATCATAATTTAATAGGGAAAAGAAAGAGTTAGACGAGAACTCTCAAACAAGTGCTGCGGCGAAACACGAACTGCAGGAGTTCCATATTCCAAAACTTGATTGCATTTACGTGGAAGCCTAAAAAAAAGGAAAAACTCAAGTCGCAGAGTGATTGTTCGAATATTATTTGAGGCAAGTGAATTTCTCAACCCTTGTTGAGTGTATAGAATCGTGTATTTCCTTGTGGTATGTGTTGGGGAGTAATGGGACTTGGTGATGGATTGACTTGTTCATATTGAATAATATTAATAATGAAGAAAGGGGTAATAAAAAGGAAATTTGAATATATATTGATGTGTGATGTGATGAGAATGATTCGAAATATTTATTGATTCATTGTTGATGTTGTATCACGATTGTGTTGTTGTGAATTGTGCATTGATGTGAAAATGGTTATCTTCTCATTAATTGTGTGAACGTGTCATTTGCATTGGTTCTGAGACATGGTTATTAAAAGTGTTATATGAATTGAGGAAGAGTAAGGAGTTAAAGATGATGTACCATTTCAAGGGACGTGTCATGCGCCGCGATATATATTATGATTCGAGGGACGTGTCGCACACCGTGATAGATTCTATTATCGAGGGACTTGTCACACGTTGGGATAGATTCTATTAGCGAGGGACGTGTCACATTCCGCGACGGATGCATGGAATGATAAGCCCCCCCATGGATTCCAGAATGAGAGATAGCGGTAGTGTGTCCCTAGGTCAGACTTGCATCACCATACTTGGCATTGCATTTTATGCATTGCATATCTTTATCATTTTTGAGCTTGTGAGTGCCTTTTTGTGGAACTTGTGATTAATGAACTTGATCTCGAGTGTTGATGATCTGTTATTATTGGAGTGTTATTATTGATCTATGTGCTATGTAAATTGTGAACTGCTAGGTTGGATGGTTTTATGCAGGTTGTAGTTGTGGAGATTCGATTGGAGTGGTAGGAGTACCCGTATTCTATACCCTTAGCTTTGTGTTTAGGAGTTTGCTTGCTGAGTACCGTGTGGTTTGGTACTCACCCCTTCCTTCTACAATTGTGTAGGTTATGAGCTCGGATCTTCGTGATACTCTCTATTTTCTTCTTGTCTGAGGCTTCCTATGGAGATTTGTGAGGTGGTTGTTTGTCATCGTAGCGGACCTTCTGAATCCTATTTATGATCATGTTCTCTTTTAGAGACGACATCATTTGAGACTTTTATCTTCTTACAAATCAATTGTAATACATTAGAGGCTTGTGCACGAGGCTTAATTAAGTTGCTTTGTTATCCGCATTTTTATTTGTTGTTAAACTTTCATTATTAATTTACTTCCGTATTTTTATCGTAATATTTGAATTTTTGGCTGACTTGTCTTGGTGGGATGAGATGAGTGTCATCACATCCATTTTTGAGTCGTGACAATAAGAGTCTGTTTGGTATTGCTGCTAAAAACTGTTTATTTTTAAAAGAATTTTCCAAAAATATTTTTTTAGAAAAGTGCTTTTGAAAAAAAGTAATTTGTGTTTGGTTAATTAATTTGAAATCTCTTTTAGGTAAGCAAATTGTGTTTGAGTAATCATTTTTAAAAAGTATTTTTGAGAGTTAAATTACACAAAAAAGACAAGTATCAATTCACTTTTAATATTAAGATTATTTTATAAGGAGAAAGTATTTTAAATATCAATTATAAAAAAATTAATTAAGTTTTTTTAATTAAATTAAAATATTCAATTAATATTATACATAAATAAAAAGTTTTTAAAAAATATTGCTGTAACATTAACTTGATGATTTAAATATAATTTAAAATATCAAGAAAAATAAATTTAGAAATTATTCCACAAATTAGATCACTACATACGGAAAATTCACCATAAAAATAAATAACGTTCTAATTTTTTTTTCTTTTTTTCTAATCATGCAAAAGTATCGTTATTACTTTTTTTTTTCTAATCCTACAAAATAATATATAAAATGTAAAATAGAAATATGTAATCATAATAAAAAAATATTATATAAAATAAAAAAATAAATTTAAAATGAAACTTAACCAAGCTTATGTGATATGTTAATTAATTAATAGGAGTTATATTGTAAATATGTATAATGACAGGGATATTTTGATCTTGAAAAAATAATTTTCTGCTTCTGCATTTTTTCAAGAAGCAGAATTTTTTAATTTCTTAACAATAATAGAAAAAGTGTATCTACTTCCATTTAAAAGCATTTTATGATTTCCTAAATACCTTAGTTTTTTTTAAAAAAATAATATTTTTTTTCTCAAAATAAGTGTTTTTGGTCTCCCAACAACAATGTCAAACAAGCTCTAAGTGTTAAATTACAAAAAAAGAAGAAGAAGAAGTTCATGATATCTATATTTTCCAACATATCATGATTGGCATGGTTTGAAACATCAATTTATGAATGCTATTCTGAGTCTTCATATCCCACCATAAGGAGCCTCCTTGGATGAACTTGAGTTACATCATAGAGCAAAAGAGACCATCATCAATAGTAGTATAAAATAAGGGAGAACAAGACTCTAAGCAACAAAAAAAATGTAACCACTCTGGACAAAGGCGTATCTAGAGGGGGTTCTGTAGGTTCACGTGAATCCATGCTCCCATTTCTAGATCATATATAGTAGTTTTATATTTTTCTAAAAATACTTAATATAGATATATGAACCCACATTTAAAGTACCATATAAAAATACGATGATGATTGGGTGCACATCTCTAAGTGAGGAATCTTATATCTATATTATTTTTTAGGATAACACCTCTCCAAGTGGTTATCGGTAACACTTATGACGTTTCAATTAATTTTTTTCTTTAATCTTTTTTCTTTAGTCTTTCAAAGTTCAAGAGTGTTACATTGATTAAGTATACATGATATACTATCTATTATATTAGAATACTTACATTATATTATATATACTTCTAATGTATATTAAGTATACACACAATATACTATCTATTATAGTAGAATACTTACATTATACTATATATACACTTCTTATATATACTAAATATACACATAATATACTATCTATTATTATTAAAATACTTACATTATATTATATATATACTTCTAATATATACTAAATATACACACAATATACTATCCATTAGAGTAGAATACTTACATTATATTTTATATATATATATAAAAGATCCTGTAAATGATATTTTATTTGGAGATTCGGATGCTAAACTAGATCTAAGTTGACAGCGCGGATTACCGCCAGTCTTCAAAAGATCCTGTAAATGGTATCAGAGCCTAGGAACTTTCATGGTAAATAAGAGAGAGATGTGATGTATACGACATACATATGTTTTAAACATGGATTCAGGAGAAGTAAGTACTAAAAGTACAAGATTGGAAGAGGTCGATATACCTCAGAATCTTGATTTGTTAAACAAATGGACTATTCCTAAAGTTGATATTAAAACTATTTATGATTATGGTTGGTTTGATAGAATATCTCATAAACAGTTAATAAAAACTACTGAGCAATCTTTGGTGTTAAATTCGTCTGAACAGACTATTCGTTTATTAAATAAACGAGATATCGATTTATATAAAAAATAGTATAATTTCTTGCATATTGGCATGGTTCAAATTGCTTTTAAACCATTAACTCTTAAAAGGTTACCTGAGACATTTTTAGCTGCTCTACGTGATGCTAGAAATTTAAATTTTAGACAATCTTTAATGGGTTCGATTGAGTCCACTGTGGCATATGGTCCTGTATATTTTAATACTCAATCAAATTTATAATTATCTTTAACTGATGTTAATATTCTTGATGCTTTAACATTAAATGTTAAAACGAATGGTTATAATTATGCACCTGGATCTGAATTAATTTGTTTATCATATAGAATTTATTTTAAATTGCTTTCTACATTAAACCTGAAATGTAAGTTATATGATACATCTGATCAGACTATTTTGGTGGAAACTAATTTTGTTAAATCTAAGGTCACTACTAGAAGACCTATAAAATGGGAAGAAATTAATTTTCCAACAACTTGTGTAACACCCCAGAAATTTTTTGAGCTAAGAATCAAACCATCCTTCATTGTGAGTAGGATTTTACCGAGGAATTTAAAATTTCTTAAGTGTTAAGGTCACTAGATGTAGCACCTTGAGTTCCAAAAAGAACTAAATTGGAAATAGCAAAATCTGAAATTTTGCAAGTTATGCTTAAGTTA
>JAJONR010011794.1:0-19263 GCA_029582245.1 Solanum etuberosum | reverse complement strand
AATTAATAAATCAAAAATGGTATAATTTTGATCTAGTAACGTTACATGACCTACTAGAAATAGATGCCCAGTCAGATATATTTTCCGACATAGACTTATATGATTAACTACGAATATCTAAAATATTGGTTAGAAACAATAGAAAATATAGATTTATCACAAAAACTCATGTGTGAAAAATTAGACAAATATGTCAAAACCCAAGATACGGAATATCTAGAATACATTACAAATAATGTTAAAGAAATAAGGAGACTTGAATTATTAAAAGAAAAATGCTACCTAAAAACATTCAATATAAAATGATAAATCAAGAATATCTACAACAATGGATAGAAATAAAAGAAGAGATAGATACATTACAGAACCTAATAAAATTATACCTAGATCTATACTTAAGGACACAAGATATCAGACATTTAAGAAAAATGAAGAATGACATAGATGGAATAATCAACAAAACCATAGTAGAACAAGAACTATATCATAAGGCATTTAACCAAATATGATAATCAGCAAAGCTAATCGAAGCTATGATTCGACCCTCTTAAAAGAGGTGATGCTCAAGAATCATCATAAACTCATTCAGAAATTAATGTTTCTCTCATTTTAAGTGTAAAAGTATTACATACTTGTGAATACTTAGTTCCCTTATATTCATTTTGAAATATGAAACTCAACTCTCCTCGTTCTCATACTCATTTACTCAAGTCTTACTTCAAGTTATAGATAATTTCAAAATATTTCTCAAAATGACTCGAAAGAACTTTGTTGAACTTTCCTCCTAACTTTACCATGATTGGAAAAATGTGAATTTAAGAGCTATGATTAGGATATAGGATCTCTCAATGATTAATGAAGGCTTAGATAGTTAGAAATAAATGATGGTGAAATCATGATTTGAAGAAGCACTGGCGCGACGCGGAGGGGGAATTAATTTTTTAGTCGAGAAAATATTTTTGAGAAAGAGGACTCTGTATCCTCTCCGCAACATGGAGAGGGGTGATCGGCTGAAAAATAAAAATTTCAAGCGTCCCCGCGATGCGGCCTTGGACTCAAATATTTGGCCGATTTTGTTCTTCCTCCTCCATCCTCACTTTAATTCAAAACCCAAAGCAGTTTCATTAAAATCTCACTCAGATCAATAAACACGAACGCTATGAAATTTCATTATCATCTCACTCAAATTCTATCAAAAAACATCAGTCATTCGCAAGACCCTCACCTCAAGAACTCAAAACCTCCATTGTTAAAGAATGGGGTTAAAACTCAAGAATTTCTCAAGAAACTCAACCAATCAACTTCAGGATGAATTCATGGAGAAAATTTCATGATTGGCATGAGAGAGAACAAATTTAACACTATGAAAGCTTACATACCTCAAAAGAACTATGTTCTTGGCGATTTCTTCAAAATTCTTGATAAACTCTTGAAACCCTTCTCCCAAATCATAAGCATTTTGGAACGTGAAAATTTTTGTCTAAATTAGATTAGACTTTTACTTGGGTGAGAAAACGTGTTAGTCTTAGTTGGATAAATAAAAGACCAAAATATCCCTTCTGAAAACGGATGAAATGGCTTAACTAGAGAGGTTGCACTCAAACAGGCATAACTCCTTCATCCGAGCTCAAAATTTAGCAAACTCAGTGGCGTTGGAAAGAGAACCCAAATACCTTTGATTTGATACCTTATGGGCTACCTAATTCCTTATATACTGAAATTTATGATCGTTTGAAGTTAACCCAAAACTAAAAACTGAAGTTTAAACTTGTACGAATCTCTTGTTGGCTTGTCGAAGTACGAGATGTTACAAAAGCATTAAATCATTCATAATAAAATCATCAAAATATGCATATCTTCATAAATTCATCTTTCATAGTTCAAAACCCACATCATATCATCATAGTCTAGGAATAATAGGTCATGCATGGGTTCATGTGGGATTCAACTTAAACACATGCAATTACTTCAATTCATGCATAAAAAGACATAAATCAATCAATTACATCAAAATTGAAAGGAACCCATGACAATTGAAGAAAATCCTAATTTGATTGGGGAATCTAGCTTCACGAAATTGGGGATTTTAGGAACCCTATGGAGGAAAGAACTCCATAGGTGAATACTATCATACCATGGAGTTCAAAGTCCAAAAACTATGCTGAAAATTGAGACTTAAATGGAAACCTGGCTCTTCTTCTTTTTCTTCCTTAGAGAGAGAAATATTTGAGAGGATGAACGGGATCAACTTTTAGGAATTTAGGAGAGTGAATTGAATAGGGTAATTTGGAGGTTTAAAATTATTATATAGGGCTTAGGATAGAAGGCAAACCGACGTCGTAAAGGGTTAAAACAACTAGAGAAAATACCAAAAAGCCCTTAAAATAACTGTCGGACCTCCACCAACTATTGAACTTACGGTCAATAAATCCAACTACAGACCGTCCTGTCCTATCGTCGGTGGGCTTCTGGACCATACTTTTGGACCCCCAACGGTGTTTGATATGTACAATCCGTTGGTCCACTCACTGACCGTACATACCAACCATAGGTCCGAACTTTGATCTTAAAAGTTTCACTAAGTTTGAGACTCACCTAAAAGACCTACCTACTACTCGTACATTGAACGACGGACCGTCCTGGTGAACCATAAAAAGGATACCGTGACTTAACATTTTAAAATTGCTTAACTTGCAACCTTAGGTTCCTACCGTAAGTCAACCTACGGTCCGTCGGAGCATACACTTGTTTCTAGAAAACCTACATTTTCCTTCTTTTCAAATCTGAGGTGTTACAAAAGTATAAAGAGGAAAAATGTGAACCTCATTAAAAAATTACAAATATGATGTAGTTTTTAATTTGTAAGGCACACACAACTTTTCTCTTGGATGAATTGGTATACACCCTATTACAATCATGACTAAAAGTGAATTATACACGTGCAAAACACGTTAAATGTTGAATTATGATTTTACCCCTGCTATAAATTAAAATGTTATAAAATATATTACTAATTAAATATTAATCATATATATCATGAAATTCAATTAAAATAAAAGACAAAAACAATGACTCTTTGAATTCTAGAACAAAAAAACTAAAATCTGTCTATCTATATTTAAAGAGTATAAAACAATTCATATTAATACTACAACGTTTGAGTTACTTCCACTTTGTTCCATACGAATGAAAATACAATATAGTACACTATTTTTTATTCTCTTGGAAACTTATGTTTATTATTGAAATTTAATGCATTGAATATATGGATTACTAATGAGGCTTTTAAATCGTCATATTTTCTGATCTTGAAAGTACACAATAAAGAGCCATGAATTATTTTCTTAATTTTTCATGTAAGTAATTATTAAAGACTCAAGATACTCAGATTCGTTGTTATATAATATCCTCAATAGGCTCTTTGTTGACAAAATTATCAATGTAAAAGGTTTCCTTTGAATCGTTTACATGAAACACGACTATACTATTCTTGTTCTATTTAATATAGTGTAGACAATGCACATATATCTTTGGTTGAGAGTTATTTGACGCTAAGTTCATCACTTTTTCAAAAAATCTTATTTTTTCTTTATATACTTTGTATGATTGTTCCTTATGTTCCTACTGGAAACTTACGTAATGCAATTACAAATTTAGTATATGAAATTAACTAGGATATATTTTGGGTTAATTACTTTTGATTTCTTATATTTCTAGACAGGTAGTTATGGGGATGAAAGTCATAAGTAATTACTTCCTCCGTCCCATTTTATGTGAGTTAGTTTGACTCGAAAAGCAGTTTAAGAAAGAAAGGAAGACTTTCAAAACTTGTGGTCCAAAATGAATGATAGAAATTTGTGTGGCTATAATTCATTTCATTAAGGGTAAAATAGATATTTTATAGTTAAATTGTAACTTAATATAGAAATGTGTCATTATTTTTGAGACAAAATAAAAAGGAAACTAAGTCACATAAATTGGGACAAAGGGAGTATAATTTTAAAATATAGATACAGTCATACCAATAATTATTTATTTAATTTTTAAATTAACATTGATATTATTTTACACAAACTATGTTATACGACTCGATATACAAGTGCAACACACGTGCCGAGAGACTAGTAAGGAACAATAAGCAGATGCTCATACTAACCTTCGTTAATTTTAAATGGAGGAGTTTCCTCACATTTTTAAACTACTATTTTTTTATCTTCTCGATTCTTCAATCTTCTATATTTTATATCAATATTTATTTATATTATATTATATTAAAAGCAAGAATATAATAATACAATAATAACTAAGTAATGCACTATAGGGGAGGGAGGATAAGGTATATTTAAGAGGTGTCACTAAGAGATTTTAAGAGTGACGTTTTTATTTTTACATATTATAATTAATTTTGAAATGAGAAAAAAAAATTAAAAAAGGAAAAAGATAAATTTAACTGGAGGTTATAGAGAAGTGTCAGATCTCCTTCTCTATATCTAGCTTTATATTATAAATAGTTGTAGGTGTTTTTCGGATGCTGATTTGACAACTTTAAGTAGCAATCAAAAGAAAGTTTACATCAATTTTTCTTTTGAACTTATACTTTATCATTCCATTTATAATTGTTTATTTGATTTTTTATTTAATAATATTGACATTATTTTAAAGTAGTGTAGTACATGGTTTAACATTCACGTGCAACGCACATTCATCAAAACTAGTATATATATATATATATATAGACAATACATCGTTAAAAAATGTGGAGGTCCCAAATAAATTGAAACCCCAAACCATTGTTATAGTGGCTTTATAGTCGAGTTGGCCCTACCTGTAGGAGAAACTTACATAGCCTTTGGTAGTTTCAGCCTGTTAAATTAATAACCATCAAGAATAGTTCCGAATCTCTCGCCACTTAGAATAAAAAAGTCTTAATAGTAGCCTAAATAAAATATAAATTTAATAAGGAGATGAATCACTGATAATTTCACTATCCTAATTAGGCACAAAAAAATGGTGCTTCGGTTATAAGTTTTTTATGAGGTGTGACATGTTCATCCTCTTCTTCTATCCGGTCGGTCAATCAACTCACGCTTGTAACACCTTTTTGGCCACTAGAATTGATCAAATTATTTATCAAGATAACTTGATCTATTGAAAGAATTATTAAAGCATAAGAGTTGATCGAATTCAACTTAGGATCAAAATGAAGCGTGATTGGAGAGGCTCCTGGAGAACCAATTTTGATATCCGACATCAACTGTTACCCTTACTTCATAACATATATTAGTCTGTCCAAGTTCTCTCATTTGCGCCACAATAGTAACTGTTGTGTTAATAGCTACATCTTTTGTAGATAAGTTTCCCGAAGAAAATTGGGATGCAACAATTAAAGGCTTTGAATTAGTTGTGTCTTCTTGAAGCTCAATCTTATCTTGTAGTTGTAGATTTATTTTAGTAGCATTACGATTTAGTTACTGCCAACTTCAGTTCGTAGTGTTTGCTATTCAGGATTTTCAAATTCAGTCGTAGTAATTGAATTATTATCAAGCATCTGACCTACATTCGAACCAGCTTGTTCTTCACACAAAAGTACGCATTTATCTCCTGAACCTCTGTTTCAGCCACCAAAAGTCCTTGTTGCATTGGCCTTCCATCAACTAATGCTAGCATTGTATTGCCACTATTTCTATAGTTATGTGCAACCCGGAATTGTTTGGTAAGTCATTCATATTACTTGCATTATCCTTATCATTAGAAACTTTATTTCTACCATTTTCTTTTTGCATACAAGAAGTCTTGTGCATCACCCTTGCAATTGTTCCACAGTATTTTTTTGTCACATTGCTGCCCAATATCATCTTGATTGCCTTCTTCCCTTTGTTTTTCTCAATCATCTACCTTGGTGCTTGCATCATATACAATACAGAGGAATATTGTTAAACAAAACCTATTTATAGTGCTCAACGAGCTTACAAGATTATTCATCAGAAAAAAATGCATCCCTACTAGTTTCACATGTTTGTCCAGAAGATCAAGAATGACCGTAATTTTAGTTGGCTAGGTCTTGACCTATCTTGGGTAGCTTTGTCTATACGAACCTATACCCGATGTAATGGATAACAAAGGTCTTCGAGAAAAAAGATTTGATGACAGATCTACTAGCAAAATCACGCCACAGTTTTTGAAATTTTTTCCTTTAGAACTAAAATTGTTTCCATGGAAATTTGTGGAACAGATGTTGTTCCCCATTAAATTGAAGATAACCACATTGTTTTTGAAAGAACAAAGCAAAAATCTCAATATAAATCACAACAAATTAAAAGATGTCATGCTGCAAGCGAGCCAATTAAACAAAGTTCGTTGATGATCAGCTGTTCTTGAATTAATTTTCTTAGTTAACGTATGCTTGGTGCACAATAATAAAGTTTAATAATCAATGCTTGATGAAGTCCCTCATCATGTGCATGCTCAACTAATTCTTTAAAAGTAAATTGAACTGTTTGTTCTCCATGTATTAATTGAATATGTTTCAAGATTGTTTTGGTTACTGTCATAGGGTTAGTATTCATTACAGACACATATATAGATAGTGTTAGCATTTGATTCTCCCACAGTTTGAGGTTGGGGAGAGGCAGCGACAGCTATTATAGGCTTCTAAGTCGCCATTGTAATGTACTTGTAATATTTAGATTCTCTTCTCTTCATTGACTTTGTTCTACAAAAAAAAAAACTATTTTGCATTAGTTCCAAGCAAATGTTAAACTCAAAAAACAAAAAAATAGCCACAAAATTTATCACTAATATAACGTTAAATAGCAATTTAGCTAACATAACATTGTAAATTTGTTGTTAAGTATGACCAATAATAATTTTTTGTTTTTTCGACACAAGTTATCTACGGCCGATTTCTAGTATATTTGCAGAATTGAGATCGTTTATATCAATTGTTAAAGACTATATGTGTCATTACCCCATTTGAATTCGTGACTTTTCAATATTTTAAATTAATATGTAATTTTTTTAGTGTTAGAAATTCTCCACATTTTCTAACTGATCATATAGTTTCTCACTACAACAAAAGACTAATAGCAGATAATGGACCAAAAGTAAATGTATCAACTTAATTAAAACTTTAATCACAACTCACTACAAAAAAGTATTTTTTGCAACAAAATTGATTGGAGCTAAATATGAAAATTTTCGTGGCTAAACACTTTAGCAACATTATTTTTTTCCGTAGCATTCGTGGCAAGATGTAGCATGGCTAAAAGTTAGTTACAAACTTAGCATGATCCGTGGCTAAGAACTAATTATATTGCTACAAATATTTTGTGTTGTAGTTGTTCTAATACAAATTTTCAAGTTATTTTATTATTTTTCCACAATAAAGAAGATTTGTAGCTATCTTCATAGACTCAGCCACAAAAGTATTGTATTGTATCAAACTATTTAATTTGTTTGCCATGCAAACTTAAATTTAATAGCTATTTCTACAGCTTGGCCTCGTGGCAAAAGTATTCATATTTAGGTACGAATTATAAAATTCATGGCTATGACATAAAGTATTGGCCACAAAATTTTCATACATTTAGCCATGAAATATATAGAATTATAGCAAAACGAATTTATTTGCCATCAAATAATGTATATGCGTTTATTATTTAATAATCTGTATTAATAAATTACTAATAACTGAAACTTTGGAAAATTTCATAAGAAATAGTAAGGTTTAAAGTGTATTTTCAAAACCAAAAAAACTCAGAACCAGTAAACCGAAAAGAATCTAAAAATACTTTTCTCAAGGAAGAAAATTAAGCCCACTAAATACAAAGTGTTTCATTAAGGAAATTATTTCCCCTCAAGTATGCGAGTTTAATGGAATATATCCACCCAAAATAGAATGATCTTACTCAACCGTATATCAGAACCTAAAATCACAGCGTCAACGAATCACTCAACGGAATTAAAGAACACTAGAATTTATATGTGTAGAAGAGAAACAAGTTTTGAAGTTCATAAAATTAAACTTTAAAATGAGACAAAACCACTCTATTTATAGACACAAAAGGGTAGTATTACGAGGTGCTTATTGTGCCTTATCAGAAAGGTCACAATCCTTTGGAAGATTCACAACCTTTCAGAAATGTCACAACCTTTTGAAAAAATCACAACCCTTCATAAAAGTCACAACTCTTCAAAAAAGTCACATCTCTTTATTTTTCATTCACACCTTTTAAGATCCAACAATATTCCGCAAGAATGGGAAGTAAGATCCAACAATATTCCGCAAGAATGGGAAGTGACTATAAGAAAAGAAACAGACTAGTGTGCACTTCAAAAGCAAGGAATAATTGCATTTGTATAAGTAGGATTCCCTTTAAACTTTCCATAGTGAATATATGTCAAACATACTTGGTCAATTGGTAAATTTGATATCACTGAACCATCAAAATTTGGTGTATACCTAGACAACCACATGTCACAGAATCAATCATTTATCGTCTATGGTTCTTACCATCAATAGTGATAATTCCACTAAAGAGTAGTTGTCTCATTGTATTATGTCTTTATCATATGTTATGACATTTAGCATTGTACGTAACGCTCCCTGCGCCACCTATTACTGGATGACTATCATAATATGTATGCATATAGGTCCTAATGGTTTAGGTAAAAATGGAATATCTTCTAAGAAAATTCAGAGCATTTCAACTTTCTCACCGGCCTTATCTAAAACAACAAATTTAAATTCTATTGTAGAGCGAACAATACATGTCTGCTTTGATAATTTCTAAGAGAATACTCCTCCACCAAGGGTAAATGCATACCCACATGTGGATTTTACTTTATTTGATCCAGTGATAAACTTTGCAACACTATATCCCTCGATCACAGAGGGATATTTGTTATAATTTAAAGCATAGTCTTCTGTATTTTTCAAATACCCCAAAACTCATTTCATTTCCATCTAGTGAGTTTGGTTTGGATTCCTTGTGAACTGACTCAATTGCTAATAACACATGCTATATCTTATCGCCTGGAATTTATGATATACATCAAACTTCCCAACACTCTTGCATAATTCAATTTTGAGTAAATTTAACCTTCATTCTTCTAAAATATACAACTCACGTGAATTGGAATTTAGAAACATTGAAATCTAAATTATTGAACTTTTCAATTGCTCTTTCAATGAAATGAGACTGCGATAATGCTAGAACTATTGAAGTTTTATGAATTATGATACCTAAGATCAATCAATAATTCCTAAGTCCTTCATATTAAACTTTCTTTCTAGCAAGCGCTTAGTAGCATTTATGTCAACAATATATTTACTCATTAGCAACATGTCATCAACATATAAAAAATAATGACTTCACGATTTGGAATGTTTTTAATGTAGACACATTTGTCATAATAATTGATCTTAAATTCATTTGCCAACATCGTTTGGTCAAATATAGCATGCCATTCTTTGAGTTCTTGATTTAGCCCATAAAGCGACTTAAAATTTTGCACATTTTTCCTTCTTTACCGAGAACGACAAATCTCTCAGGTTGTTCCATAATAATTTATTCCTCCAATTCTTCATTAAGAAGGTTGTCTTAACATTCATTTGATGGATTTCAAGACCATGTACAACCGCTAGTGGCACTAACACTCAAATATGTGTTATCCTTGTTACTGCAGAGTATGTATCAAAACTAATCAAGTCCTTCTCTTTATTTATATCCTTTGACCATAAGTCTTGCCTTATATTTATCAATAGTTCCATCAACTTTCATTTTCCTTTTAATTATCCATTTTGATCCTAAAGGTTTGTTTCTGGGAGAAAGATCGATCAGTTACTATGTATGATGATTCAAAATTGAACCAGACTCACTATTAATGGCTTCTTTCAAAAATGTTGGCTAAGAAGAATACATCACTGCTTTGAATGTTTGAGGCTCATTTTCAAGCAAGAATGTCACAAAATCTGGTCCTCTTCACTTGATGTACTTCCCTTTGGTTCTTCCCGTAATCGTTTAGATTTTTCACTTGACGACTCATATTCAATTTTATATTGATAAATATTTTCAAAGAATTTGGTATTTTTTATTCAAATTTGAAACTATTTATCAATAGCTACTCCTGAACACTTTAGCGATCAATTTAGTGGTAGCGGCTTTTGCATACCATGACCACTTTACCGATAGTTGGCTAGTTGAGGCTTGGTCACTTTATTGGTGATCTCTTTTGTGGTCATTTATCTACTTTAGCGGTCATCGCTGTTAGTCATATTTTTATTCTCTTTTACTTTGTTCTTAGAAAGAAAGGGTATTTAGAGCTCGAGTTCAAGATGATTCTTTTGAGATTTGGAGTGTTTGATCTGGGTTTAGTGTGGGATCGTTGTTGTATCATTGTTCTCGCTTCCAAACCAGTAAGTTTCATTAATTTCTTCATTTTAGCTTGAATTTGATGTTCTTTAGCTAGATTACTTCTTTGAATCTTATGGTTGGGTTTTCGATCTAGGATTGTGCATATATCTGGGGCATAAGATCCTTGAGCTATTAGGGACCTAGTGATGAGTTTAATTTTAAAATTACATTACTGGGTCCCACATGCTTGTTTTTAGCCTGAATTTCGGCCATATATATATATATATATATATTATAGAAATATGGGTATCATTATTTTCGTAGTTATTAGTAATTAATGATATTTATAGTTGCATAACATTTTTTGGACCTGAAGATGAGTCATGGAGCTTGTGGACGATTCGAGATGTGTTGTTCAACATCCAGTTAGGCTACAATCTATCCAGGTAGGCTACAATCTACTTTCTTTTTTATTGTTCTCCAAGCGATAATGCTTAGTATAGATTGCATGTGGGTTAGTATTGTATGTGATAAGTTTAAGATTACTTCATTAATCCTATTTCTTATTTCTTGTAGGAGCCTCATGCTAGCATCGAGTTGAAAAATCCTTAGCTTAGGTTTGTAATTCCTTACTTATGGCTTAGTCTGGTGATATAAGTTACTTCGGATGAGTTCTTATAATCCTTTATTTAATATAGTTTCTCCTTGTAGTAATTACTATGGATTGACACTCTCTATTAGTGTGTAGACCATGAGATTGCGTTGGTTTAGTTGGAATTCACCCTGAATAGACCCGTAGACTTATATTGATCCCTATCTTTGATTAGGTTATGAAACCTCAGTTTATTGTTATAGATGTAGGTTGGCACTAGCTATACCTAGTGTTCACTGACATAGTACCTTAGTTCATTCTTCCGGTTGCATGATTTTTCACGGTTTGCTTCATTTTCCTGAGTTGTGATGATCATATTATGATATTCTTGTCGAGTATGTTGGAATATTCTTAGGCTGGAGGTCTTTGCCGAGGACCAACTGGATTCCATGTTAATATTCAGAGCTCTAGGAGCAACATGATTTCCGTTATGTTCATCTGGTTGTTTAGATGTTTATTGTGTTGATGTTTGTGATGGAATGCATTGCATTGATACTCACTTTTGAATTCTTAGTAATATGATCCTAGCAAATGTATTAATTTTTCTCTACAATTATTGAGAAAGTATGGTTTTGCACTTTTTACTCTTAAACTGGTTTTGATGGGACTCATAGCACCTTTTTCTACTTTGATAAATGGAGTTTTGATATAGAGAGTCATTGAGGATGTCCTCATTATTTTCTTGATTAATCAAGGAGGATTTCAAATCTTTCTATACTAATGTGGTTTTCATACGTATTTTTGATGCCATGACGGAGGTACTATGAAAGATAGGTTGTAGAAGTCTTGCATCAGGAGTAGGAATTATATGCAAACTTCCTGAGTCCCTTATGGTCCCTACATCCATGTGACCACTAAACAGGAGGAAGGGTGTTTGCATGGGTCCTATCTAGCGTGCCAGAGACAAGAGGTAGGTGTAAATACTTGGTACGTGGCAGTTTGTATTGATGCCATTATTGGATTTTATTACATAACTTGTATTCTAATGTATCACCTATCACTAGTATAATCGGTTCTTTGTTGTACTTGCTAGTCTTATGGGGAGCCGTTTGGGTTATATTTGGTGTTTTGTACATTCCAGAATTATGATGGTTCAGTTAGGTTATTATTTTGATTATAATTGTGTTAGTTTGTGATAGTAGGAAGGTTGATCTACACGGCGGTGTTGATGCTCTCAGACTTAGTTTGATTGGATTGGTCTTTTAGTTGTTATGATGTTTCATGGTGGATACTGTTAGTATATCGTTAGTTAGTTGATTTTTATAGTAGAATCTTATTGTGGTTATGTTATTGGGCTAGTGCCTCCAGGTATGTTCCTTTGCCTCAATTGCCTATTTCTTTTATCATATTTCCTTGGTATCTACTTACTTTTACCGCACATTATCTCTTCTCTAGTTGCTTGTGATATGTACTCCTCCTCTACATGCTATTTATTCTTACCTTATCTTTGGAGCTCAGCTGGCATATGCCTACTGAATACTAGTTGTTTTGTACTCATACTAAACTTCTGCACCCTATAGATAGTAGTAAGAGTTCTCACCATTAATGTACACCTCATGCGAAACAGATGTGGATTGGAGAGTTGGGCGAGCTTTAAGAGTTTAGAGTTGTCCTTCTCATTATGGTTTTGAATCGACTAGTCATTATTTTGTATATATAGACGGTTATGTATATTTGTACTTACCTTGTACTTTGGTTGTGATAGTAGCTCTACTACTAATTTATACAAGGTATTGGGGTGTATGCTGTCTAATATGACTTTCTCTCCCTGTTTCTTTTATTTTGATATTTGTTCTTTGATTTTTCGTATTTTTCTCTTCCATTTGATAGATCATTGTAACACCCTGAAAATTTCTAAGCTAATGTCACGACCCTAGCCTACACCCAGGATGTGGCCGACACTCAAGAACCATTGTTGGTCCCCAAGCGAACCCTGATCCTGGCTGATTACAACCGAAAAACTAATTCGAGCAAAATGGAACTCCAAATGGATAAATAAACTTTAAAAGCTCAATTTGAACTCAAGTCCTATAAATGTCTGAAAATAATTAACAAGTTATAGTTAACTATCACATGACCTCAATAATGAGAGACTCTTCGACTTTTAAACTATCTATGAAGCCTCTAATAGTAAGATAAGTGTCGGACAGAACCCCCAAATACTTAACCAAACAAAAAGTAAATGAACCCCTCCAAAACCAAAGAGGGTCACAAAAGCTAACTGGATTGTAGAGTGATCTCAACGAAACGTCTGATGATAATCCTGAACACATGTATCTATATCGTAAAAGGATGCAAGTCAAATGACATCAGCACATTGAATGTACAAGTATGTAAGGGGAAAATTGAACGCAATAGTGAACTGAACTGACAAGGCTGGAAACAACTCAATACAAAAGAAACAATGATAGATGCAATATTTAAAACATTATAAAATAGGAGATAAGACTCAATGCTGTATAAATACTCTTTACTCTTATTTAGGATATTCTCTAACCGACAAACATCACAATGAGCTACGTGATGATACAACGTCTCGCCCATGCTTCCAGAGTTGTCCTATACCTTGCCGGGGTATACGACACCTCAACTAAGTGAATCCACTAATTTATGCCCGAAGGCACTAAGGATTCATCTAAAAAGTATGATACTTTACCCATTTTGGCATACATGATTATGAGGATTTTGATTTGTCTAAACTCATCCACATACCGGTGCTCAATACTACTCCCAATAGATATATATATATATAGATAAATATATATAAAATGTTCAATGTATAAGACATACTCTTCCTCTTGTTTGAGATAATTGCCAAAATTATCCTCTTAAAAGAGGTAACTTCTCTAAAATATCTTTGAACTCATAAACTCTTTTTAGAAATCAATGTTTCTCTCTTCTCGATGTAAAAATGATACCTTTGGGGAATACTTAGTTCCCTTAAACTTTACTCAAAACCGTCTCTTTAAACTTTTCCACAAAACTAAGTTTAAGACACAATGATTGGCTTTCAAAGACTCTCAACACTTATAACTCAAAATAGGATTCAAGGTGAAAATATAGACATGAACGAATCAACTCAAGGATCTCAATAACAATATAGAAACTCAATACTCAGAACTCAAGAACTCAGAACTCAACGATACTTCTCATCTGAAGAATACTCAATTGATAGGGTTCATGTGGAATTATAAACATGAACGAATCAAATCAAGGAGCTCAATAAAAATATAGACAGCTCAATACTCAAAACTCAAGGATTTAGTTCAAAACTATAGTTGATTTCAAAAGAATTCTCAATTTGACTCAGAAGACCTCTTGAACTTTCCTCTAAATTTTACATCAATTTGAAATGTAAATTAAGAGATGTGATTAGCGTATGTAAGATCTCTCAAGGATTAAGGAAGACTTTAAGAGTTAATATGAAGAAGAGAATGAAGACACCATTCAAAGGAACACATACGGGACAAAGAACGGAAAAGAAAAAGGGCAGGCGACCCTAGCGCATCAGTGGTGCGTTGCGCCAGTCCCAAAAGTACTGGGAGTACTTTGGGACGCACTGCTGGCGTAGGGCGCCAAACCTCCCGGCGCAATGGGGGCGCATTCCCCCAGCCCTAACCCTGAAATCCGATGAATTTTCTTGTTTAATTTCGGGTCCTAACTCATCTAGAATCGATTTGTTTCTTCCAAACTGTCTTTGATTTACAAACCTAAAACAATTTCAGTGAAATCTCACTCAAATTTTTTCAAGAAACGTCATTCATTCGCAAGACCCACACCTCAAGAACATAAAACCTCCATTGCTAAAGAATGGGGCTAAAACTCAAAAATCTTTACATAAATGATTTCATGGATGAATTAATGGGAGAACTACATGATTGGCGTTACGACGAACAAGTCCATCACTATGGAAAACCTCACATATCTGAACAGAACAGTTGTTCTTGGCGAATTTCCTCAACCCTTGAATAAATGCTTGAAAACCCTCTTTTCCTCTTCTTGAAACTTCCCTCTAAAAATCCTAATTTTTTTGAACGTGAATGGGTATTTTAGAATCTGATTAAACCCTTAATTGGATAAGGAAAAACAAGCTAAGATAAGTGGGAAAAAGGAAAAGACCAAAATACCCTTTTCTAAAATGAATGGAAAGCCTTAAATGGAGATACTTCACTCAAACATGCATAACTTTTTACTCGGAGCTCAAAATTTAGCAAACATGGTGGAATTGGAAAGAGGACTCAAATAACTTTGATTTGATAGGTCATAGGCTACCTAACTCTTGATGTGCTAAATATTCGGTCGATTAAAGTTGACCCAAAACTAAAAATTGATCAAAGTCTGAGGTGTTACAATATCTCCCCCTTGGGAGCATTCATTCTCGAATGATGATTGGACTGAAAATGGCACGGGATGGAGTTACTCTTACTGTCTTTCTGACTTCTAAAATTGCCTATTAACATAGCAGATTTGAATCGTATTGTGAGCTTTGAACTGTCTATAGTACATAAGTCAAGGACGATATGACTTTTAACATATTCTCGCTCTATCTGAAGCTATCTTTACCTGAAACAAAGGTATCTAGGTATGAAGTAAGAATAGAAATAATATGCCTTGATTGATATTGCTAGCGACTTTCAAGCTCAGAAATACTCCTTAACTATGCTCTCTTTCTTATTACTACTCCTCATTGGCTGCAACTCATAGCTCCCACAAGGGTATATGACCACTCTTACCAATGTCTGAGTCTAACTGTATGCTTTTACTATATTCAAGCCTAACTCAAAATCACAAAGTACTTAACATAGGGTGATTATTCTAATCTAAATCACAAGATTCAGGTTCTATACCTATATAGGAAATCTCATCCCAACGATTTTATTCTTTACCACCATATTGAACCAACCTTGAGTCTTAATCAAGAACTACCTAATGCATCATGAATTCATTCACATACTACCAATACCACATTCAAGCCTAGTACTATAACCACTCCATGGACTTCTACAAACTTAACTTTCATGCATTATTACCTGGAAATTGACTTATTACTCATCGAAAAACCTTATATCCTTCTTCCCCCACATTTATAACCTTAGATGGAATAAACACACAATAAGTATCACAATAAGAAATAATAATCTTCTCCTCTATCATCACACAACCACTATGAACAAGACCACTCTCAAAACTAAAAGGATCACTCAAAGATCTTTAGGGAGAAAAATCATAAGCACGATTCATTCGAGATATCTGATATAAGAATAAGCATGATATAACACTATTTTTCTAGCCATTAAGATCAAATAATGAATTTGAGAGACTGAGCATAATATGAGACATGAGTGCTTATATGAATAGGTTCATATCATGAGACTGATATCCATAACTTTATGGAGATCAATGGGCTAAAGTTTATGCCCCTCATTCTGGAAGTTGAGCATAGATGTGAACCTCTATGAAGTGTATTAGCATAGGTCATTAACATTATTTTGATATAAGAGACATAAACATAATGTTGTAACGACTGACTTTGAGATCTAAAATAAACACGTTAAAAGCATGGATTTATTCCCTAATCTCTAAGCTGGTCGACATTCGCTTTACTCTAATACTCAGGAAAGGCTTATCTCATAGCTACTTAACTCTCCATATTCAGGTACTATGACTCCTTCTACGACCTCTTTCTCTGATGTTTCTCTTAACCTCTTCTCATTGGGTTATATGGCCACTTAATCTGACATTTAATAATCTGACCTCTCCTTCTTGGCCTACCAATAACATCCTTCTATGTTCATATCATCCTAACTCGAAGAAACGTTGAACGATATTTAAGAGGCTCATCATTGACTATATAAAATCCTTTCTACCAAACTCTTAAGGGTGATAAATAATGCTTACATCAGCCTACCCCACATCGACTATTCAATTATGCTATTTAGGCAATACATGAAAAGAATAAACTTAATTAGAACATCATCTGACTCCACACGATCTCGGGTACACATCTTAATGCTCTTGTTAATCCAGTGACTTTTCCACCTTCATTTTCTCATCTATGGGTCATAATACCACACTTGTGTCACACACTTTCTTTGCGAAGTAACACCTTAATTCCTAACCTACTTCAAGTCAAACCTACAAGACAAGATCTCATAACTAGCATCATCACCCTCATGTTGTCATTCTTTTGATCACAACACTCATCTCAAATTCAAGCTTAGTGTTGATTACTAAACAACGATATCAATATGATTACTTGCTTACTATACTAACTTACAACTAGTAGATATAATTAACAAACACTCCCTCACTAAGAACTCATTATAAGTAATAATTATTTATCTCTCAGTCAACATACTTACAAGTTACCATCACATTTCCTTTCAAAACTTAATTATTGTTTACCCATTCGCTATACATCTTGCCTAATTAGTTCTGTAACCCTCTGAATATTATGGGCTCTTCCTCAAAAATCATAAGCCTAGCTTAGATATATCACCTCATGATTACTCATGCTCTTCTATTCAACACCTATACTTGGTTGTTACTAACATAATGACACATCATCAGAAATTCATTTCTGGTTAAAGTATACTCTAACTCATCATAACTAGTAACTATTCCTCTACCTCTATCATGAACTCTATACAAATTATTACTTCTTAGTCTACCCATAAGGAAAAACTCCTTATTAATAACTTACTGGGTGCATGACTATAATAACATAGCTTGCCTCATCACGGTCTCTCCTACTTAGATTACTCTACCTCAGCATGTTTTCCTCTAACTCTGGGAAGTTCTACTACCACTATGGCTTATAACATCGTAACTCATATTATCTCTCGGGTAAAACACTACTCCAGCTCTCAAACACACTTCCTCATAAGGGTCTCAACTGAAACAAGGTTTAGAGAAGAGAGTACATCTCACTTTTAGTTTAAACGCACAATTCATATGAATAAGAGTGAATTCTTTCGAAACTCAACACTTAACTCACTCACAAGCTTCTCTCAATCCCATTTGCAGTCTCTTGACTTTCTTAAGATTTTTGTTGAGAGTAACTCATCGATAAGGATCTGAATTTGGTTTTCAACTACCTTGAGTTTGACAAGTAGTCGAATGGATTATGAGAACTGCACGATTTAGAATAAATTCCTTATGACACAAGTCTACTGCATAGATTATGAAAGAAGGGAAACTTTTCTTAAATGTCTATAGTCCCTCATTTATAGAAGTGGGCCCCTCTTAACCATAAATAAGATACTACTTGACACGGCTTCATAGATACTTTAGAACACTTGAACTTTGTGCTCTGATACCAAGTTTGTCATGACCCGAGCCTATACCCTGGATGTGGCCAGCACTCAAGAACCATTGTTGGTCCCGAAGTGAACCCTCATCATAGCCTACAAGAAGAAAAATAATTCGAGCAAAAGGGGAACTCCAAATGCATAAATAAACGTCAAAAACTCAATTTGAACTCAAGTCCAATAAATTTCTGAAAATAATTAACAAGTTACAGTTAACTGTCTCATGAACTCAAAACATCTCAACAAAAAAAAGAAATAATGAGAGACTCCTCCACTTTTAAACTATCTATGAAGCCTCTAATACTAAGATAAGTGTCGGCAAAGAACCCCCAACAACTTAACCAAACAAGAAGTAAATGTGAAGCCCTCCGGAAGCAAGGAGGCTCACCAAAATCTAGTTGGAGTGTAGAGTGATCTCAACAAAGCGCTTGTTGATAAACTTGAGCACATGTATCTGCATCATAAAAGGATGCAGGTCGAATGACATCAGAACATTGAATATACGCGTATGTAAGGGGAAAATTGAAAGTAATAGCTAACTAAGCTGACAAGGCTAGAAGATATACTCACCTCAACTCAACTCAATACCAAAGAATCAATGATAGATGCAATATTTAAAACATTATAATACATGAGATAAAATTCAATGTTGTATAAAAATATAATAATATACTCATTACTCTTATTTGTGAGATTCTGTAACCGAAAACCATCACTATGAGCTACGTTATGATACAACATCTCACCCACGATGTCGAAACTTTTCTATACCTTGCCGGGGTATAAGACACCTCAACTAAGTGGATCCACTAAGCTATTCCCAAAGGAACTAAGGATTCATCTAAAATGTCTGATCCTTTACCCATATTGGCATACATAGTTTATGAGGATTTGACTTCTCTGAACTCGTCCCCATGTCGGTGCTCAATACTACTCCCAATAATAT
>JAJONR010011793.1:0-20537 GCA_029582245.1 Solanum etuberosum | reverse complement strand
AATGTCCATCATCTTCATAAAACAGCAAAGCCATGATTCTGTCATTGATAAAATTTGCTCTTCAACCATGCTATGCCTTCATAGATGAAGCTGAAAATATAGATAAATTGAGTTGTCAGCTACCAGATAATGTACTTATACATGGTAAACATAACATATTTCACGCTGTTCAAGGAATGATGATGTATTGGTCTCTGTATGGATCAGCTAGAGTTACAGATATTTGGATTTGAATTTAAATGTCCATCATCTTCATAAAACAGCAAAGCCATGATTCTGTCATTGATAAAATTTGCTCTTCAACCATGCTATGCCTTCATAGATGAAGCTGAAAATATAGATAAATTGAGTTGTCAGCTACCAGATAATGTACTTATACATGGTAAACATAACATATTTCACGCTGTTCAAGGAATGATGATGTATTGGTCTCTGTATGGATCAGCTAGAGTTACAGATATTTGGATTTGAATTTAAATGTCCATCATCTTCATAAAACAGCAAAGCCATGATTCTGTCATTGATAAAATTTGCTCTTCAACCATGCTATGCCTTCATAGATGAAGCTGAAAATATAGATAAATTGAGTTGTCAGCTACCAGATAATGTACTTATACATGGTAAACATAACATATTTCACGCTGTTCAAGGAATGATGATGTATTGGTCTCTGTATGGATCAGCTAGAGTTACAGATATTTGGATTTGAATTTAAATGCCTATGGAGAGTTTCCTTCAACTTCCCTTTCATATGATGCAGGCAGTTTCTTATATTAGGACATTGTATGCATTCACAAATGAAACTTTGGCCAAGTATTCATATGCTACCTCACTACAAGCTACACTGAGGTATGGTATATTAATAAGTCTTGTGCAAGGACTTGGGCTTGGCTTCACATACGGGCTTGCAATTTGTTCCTGTGCCTTGCAACTGTGGGTTGGAAGATTCCTGGTCACACATGGAAAAGCTCATGGTGGTGAAGTTGTTACAGCTCTTTTTGCTGTAATTCTAAGTGGCCTGTGAGTATCTCTTTCACACATCTTACTCTCCTCCCTCATATGTCGTACTAAAGTAATGCAATCCACCAATTCCTTTATTGATACAGTGGGCTGAATCAAGCAGCGACAAACTTTTACTCTTTTGAACAAGGGAGAATTGCAGCTTATAGGCTTTTTGAGATGATCAGTCGTTCGTCCTCCGTTGCTAATAATGAAGGAACCACCCTTCCTTCTGTGCAAGGAAACATTGAGTTCCGAAATGTATATTTCAGCTACCTCTCTCGCCCTGAAATTCCTATCTTGAGTGGATTTTATCTCACTGTACCTGCTAAAAAGGCTGTAGCCCTTGTTGGCAGAAATGGTTCCGGCAAAAGTAGTATTATACCACTTATGGAGCGGTTTTACGATCCTACATTAGGTAATATTACCATTTAAGTTCTCTTCCGTGAGTTGCATATTCCTTCAAGCAAGCTAAAAATATGATATTCTCTACTGATATATTACTTGCAGGGGAAGTCCTGTTAGATGGGGAAAACATTAAAAACCTGAAGCTGGAATGGCTGAGAAGCCGAATTGGCTTAGTCACCCAGGAACCTGCCTTGCTAAGTCTGAGCATCAGAGATAACATTGCTTATGGACGAGATGCTTCGTCAGATCAAATTGAAGAAGCTGCTAAAATAGCACATGCCCATACGTTTATTAGCTCACTGGAGGGAGGATATGAGACTCAGGTATCTTGCAGTTGTCACAGTTCTTTCATATGTTCAACTGTTTTGCCTTTTCTGATGCTCAACTTTTCCTACTTAATATTTCTTGTAGGTGGGTAGGACTGGTCTAACTTTGACCGAAGAGCAAAAAATTAAACTTTCTGTTGCTAGGGCTGTTCTTTCGAGTCCTTCTATCCTTCTTCTTGATGAAGTTACTGGTGGACTTGATTTTGAAGCTGAGAGATCTGTTCAGGGAGCGCTGGATCTCCTCATGTTGGGAAGATCAACTATAATAATAGCAAGGCGACTTAGTCTTATCCGAAATGCTGATTACATTGCCGTGATGGAGGAAGGCCAATTAGTTGAAATGGGAACACATGATGAACTGATAGCACTAGATGGCCTCTATGCCGAGCTTCTTAAATGTGAAGAAGCAGCAAAACTCCCTCGCAGGTGCGGTACATGACTCGACTGAGCACTTTGATGATAATTGCGTTATAAGTGTTTGCTATAGCTTTGCATTACAAGGTTACTTGGTGATAAACAAGTCCCCGTGTTTCCCGAAAATTATCCTTGTAGTTTGTTTCCGGGTTTTAGATTAATTACTGATACTTAGTTACATGCCTTTGCTCACATCATTCAGGATGCCAATGAGAAACCACAAGGGGACTGCGGTGTTTCAAGTTGAAAAAGATTCTTCAGCTAGTCATAGCTTCCAAGAACCTTCTTCTCCTAAGATGATGAAATCACCATCTCTTCAAAGGGTTTCTGGTGCCCATGCATTTTGGGCAGCAGATGTTACATTTAGTTCTCAAGAATCTCCCCACAACCGTAGCCCGCCACCGGAGCAAATGGTTGAGAATGGTATGCCCTTGGATTCAGCTGATAAAGAACCATCAATAAGAAGGCAGGATAGCTTTGAGATGAGACTGCCAGAGCTTCCTAAGATTGACGTTCAATCTGCAAATCGGAAGTTGTCCAACAATTCTGATCCCGAATCTCCTGTCTCACCACTCTTGACATCTGATCCCAAAAATGAGCGTTCTCACTCACAAACTTTTAGTCGTCCTAACAGCGAGTTTGATGACTTTCCTAATACATCCGAAGAAACAAAGGATACAGAGAATCGAGAACCACCATCCTTCTGGAGACTTGTTGAGCTTAGCCTTGCAGAGTGGCTTTATGCTCTACTAGGGAGCACGGGCGCTGCAATATTTGGTTCCTTTAATCCCCTGTTAGCCTATGTCATTGCATTGATTGTAACAGCATATTACACAACAGATGATAAGCATAACTTACGGCGAGATGTTGACAGGTGGTGCCTTATCATAGCCGGTATGGGTGTAGTGACTGTATTTGCCAATTTTCTGCAGCACTTCTATTTTGGTATAATGGGAGAGAAAATGACTGAGCGAGTTCGGAGGATGATGTTTTCCGGTAATGACTAATTTCAATTAGTAACTGTTCCTTTCATAGTTTGTTTTGTTTTACATTTGTACTAGTGTAAATATATGCACTTATAATGATCATAATTAGTTGTCTCATGAATGCTGATGCTTTTTTCTGATGCTGTCGCTCTTCAACAGCAATGCTTCGCAATGAAGTCGGGTGGTTTGACGAGGAGGAGAATAGTGCTGATAATCTATCGATGCGCTTGGCAAATGATGCTACATTTGTGCGTGCTGCTTTCAGCAATCGCCTGTCCATATTCATACAAGATACTTCAGCTGTTATTGTGGCTATTCTTATTGGGATGCTACTTCAGTGGCGGTTGGCACTCGTGGCATTAGCCACTCTTCCCGTTCTTACCGTGTCTGCTGTTGCGCAGGTTTGTTTTATCTGTAGAATGTCACAACTTAGTCACTTATTCATACACAGCAGAAAAGTGTATTTCATATTTTTATAGCAAGCTTATCTTAAAACATCCTGAGGTGGTGACTTTCCTTGAAGAAACCAGATTGTCTTTTTGTCGTCTTCTCTCCTATTCCCATAAAACAATAAAATTGGTTTTGTAGAGTTCCGGTCCTGCAAAAAGGCTTTTCAAAAAGTTAAGAGTGTAGTTTATGGCAATCAATTTTTCAAATTACCATCTCTTCGCTCAAGTTTAAGAACTTCTCAATATTATCTGAACTTAATTTGCAGAAATTGTGGCTTGCTGGTTTGTCAAAGGGTATTCAGGAGATGCATAGGAAGGCATCGTTGGTCCTTGAGGATGCTGTTAGAAATATCTATACAGTTGTAGCATTCTGTGCTGGTGATAAGGTAATGGAGCTCTACAGGTCGCAACTGCAGAAGATATTTACGAAAAGCTTCCTCCATGGTGTGGCAATTGGTTTTGCTTTTGGCTTTTCACAGTTTCTTCTCTTTGGTTGCAATGCTCTTCTCCTTTGGTATACTGCACTCACTGTAAAGAATAAGCACGTGAATCTAACTACAGCGCTCAAGGAGTTCATGGTGTTTTCATTTGCATCTTTTGCACTTGTTGAGCCTTTTGGATTGGCTCCATATATTCTCAAAAGAAGAAAATCTCTGACCTCAGTATTCGAAATAATTGACCGAGCACCAAAGATTGATCCAGATGACAACTCGGCCTTAAAACCGCCAAATGTCTATGGAAGTATTGAGTTGAAAAACATTGATTTCTCATATCCATCTCGACCAGAAGTCCTTGTACTGAGCAATTTCACTCTAAAAGTCAATGGAGGGCAAACTGTAGCTGTGGTGGGTGTTTCCGGCTCAGGAAAGAGCACAATTATATCTCTAATAGAGAGGTTTTATGACCCTGTTGCTGGTCAGGTTTTACTCGATGGCCGGGATTTAAAGTCGTACAATTTACGATGGTTGAGGAACCATTTAGGACTTGTTCAGCAGGAACCAATTATCTTCTCAACCACCATTAGGGAAAACATAATCTACGCAAGGCACAATGCTAGTGAAGCTGAGATGAAAGAAGCCGCTAGAATAGCAAATGCTCATCATTTCATCAGCAGTTTGCCTCATGGTTATGACACACATGTTGGGATGAGGGGGGTAGATCTGACTCCTGGGCAGAAGCAAAGAATTGCAATAGCTCGTGTTGTTCTGAAGAATGCACCTATTCTGTTATTGGACGAAGCAAGCTCCTCCATTGAATCTGAGTCGAGCCGAGTGATACAAGAGGCTCTTGATACTCTAATCATGGGGAACAAGACAACTATTTTAATTGCCCACCGAGCTGCCATGATGAGGCATGTTGACAACATAGTTGTACTTAATGGAGGGAGGATTGTTGAGGAAGGTACCCATGATACACTGATGTCAAAAAATGGTTTGTATGTCCGCCTGATGCAACCTCACTTTGGGAAGGGATTGCGTCAGCATAGACTTGTTTAAAAACAGAAGAAATGCAACCGAAGATACTTCTCATTTTCAATGAAGCTGGGAGTGGTAGCAGATTCAAATGTCCGAATCCTTGGTGTAAAATGCCAGCTTCAAACTGGAAAGATCAAGCAAAGACAGAATGATGAGTATTTCTAACACTTTGTTTGCTGTTGATTATCACGTTTGGGCAGTGAAACTTCGTATGTAATTAGAGACTGATGCGTTGTTCAAATTGATATCGAGGATGATAGGATGTCAGGACTAGAACCATATTCTTTTGGAGGCAGGCCGGTTGTGTAGATCAGGATTATGCTCCGTCTCCTGATGGTATATTGATTTGTTAATTATAGAGTGGAATGAGTAGCCATAGCTTTGATCAGGTCGAGATTCTTCATTTTCTTCTGTATTCTTTCTTCCTTTCGGGTTGTGTTGTGTGTGTTGTAGTCAAGTCAAGTCAAGTGCTGTTCATTTTTTTCGTGCCAAAATCCCCCTCTCCACTTTTCTGCTGTATATTTTTCTTACATGGAAGCCATAGAGATGATTTCATTTCAGCATCATATTCTGCCTGTATAAATGTGTTACAAATTTGGTCTTTTGGAGTACTTAAGTTTTGGCATGTGAAGATGCATAATGTTGTATAACAATGTTAGAATGAGGTAAATTAGTAAACTTAGAGCCACTAATTTTACCACAAAATGTATATGCTATCAAAACTAGTAAAGTAAGATGCCGGAACACTTGCTTTCGTCTCGTATTTACTCTTCCCCCCATCCTCCTGTCGCCTGTCCGCTCAACTCTGATACCTGAATCTCCTTTTGTTTGAAGTTTATTGGACATGAATGAACCCGAACAGATGTACCCGCTGCTTCTGCTTTCTGCCATATGGGTTCAGTTTCATAATGTTATTTCCGGACTCAATTTATTGAATTTGGTCTAGCTATATTACAAGCATCTGTTTTTACGATCTTGATCTAATTATAGTAGACAACCTACTTTCTTAATAAAGAGAAGTTGGGGACATAGTAGACCTCTCACAAATCATCTGTGCTTGCCACTCAGTTATATTGATGTCCATAAATGATATTTTCGTATGTCGGTTGTTACCTCGGTTACATTAGATATGATAAAATTAACTCATGAAAATATAATGTCCAACCCACTCTTAGCTCATTTTGACCCATCGAAATTCGAGCCAATGATGTCCCTCACTAACATTTAGATGTGCATTTTGCATATTTTTTTGGCATTCCTAGAATCTAAGCACCAATGGAATTTTTAAGCAAAAAGTACTTTTGGTGAAAAGTAATAATCACAACTATTTAATTTATTTTGTAATAAACAACTCTCTTTAGATAATTTATAAGCTAATTTATTTGAATACATTTACTAGTACAAATATAAAACATAAAATCAAGAAAATAAACAAAATAATTAAAATGATTTGAGGGGTATTTTTGCCTTTATATAGACTTATCCCATGGTATTAAATCCTATGTATTACTAATACCTCCAAATAGAAGGTACTAGTAATACATCTTATAATACCATGTAGGATGTATAACTAATCCATGAATTAGTTATACACATGCCCAAATTCCTACCAAACATAGTACTAAATAATACCATAAATAATATATGAATTATTTCATCTAATACTCCCTACCAAACGACCCCTAAGTATGAATCAAATGCACACTTTTTTTTTCTCTTTACACCTATTAATTCAGATTCACTTTAGATAGACCTATTCCATTGGTGATACAATATATAATGTGTGAATGTTGAAGATTGAGCAAGGTAGAATTATTGGAAAAATGGAAAGTTGGTTAGTCATTATCACCACTCTCTCTGGCTTAAAAGTTGGTTAGAATTAGTGGAGCAATGAAAGGTGAGGTTTTGGGAGAGTTAGAGTGTATATAGACAGCATCCCTACCATTTGTCGAAAAAATAAAATTTTCATACAAGATAAAAGAATTACTAGCAAGTATGACATATCTGCGGTAATATATCTAAAAAAAAGTTAAATGAATTGACTATAAAATTAATTGAAAAAGAGGTATTAGAAAAATTTCTAATATAAAAAAGTCAATAACAATTTTGCATCTTATAAATTTAGAAAAATATACTGATTTAAGAAAAATTTAGGCCTTTATTCAATTTTGACTTTTGCTAATAATGTATTTGAGTCACCCTTACTAATTGGGTGAATAAATAAGACGAGATCAATAAAGTATCAGTATAACAACTTTAGATTCGAACAATTGACTCTCATTTAATTATATATGGCATGAATCACAACAATTTCTCAAAATGAAAACAGTAATCTTATACCACTAAGAAAAAAGAAAACAAATTTAAAGTCAAAGAAATTTGATTATTTTTCTTTTTCTTTCCTTGTTACTATATTTAAAGTCAAAGATTAGTAAATAGAAAAATATTCATTTATATACTTATTTTGTCCAAAGTTACCTGACCAACAGTTATTTTGAGAATTTAAATCTGATTCGCTAGCTGTTTTAAAATGTAGTAATAAAAAGCTACCCATATATGGTCATTTTATTCTAAATTATTATATCCATTCAAATTTTATTTATTAACAATTTAAAAAATATTTAACATAATCAAATATATGTTGAGATTTCAGAAGGTTTTATCATTATTAAAGAAGACACCTGGAATTGTCTTTCAAATGATACCATCAATAGATTATTAATTAATATAAGATCTGAAAAGTAAACAAACGAAATTCAAACATAAAGTCTTGAGGTTTTGAATCCATTTTCTTTATATATATTTAATCTTATTTTAACAACATAATAATATTTCAGAATAAAGACTCTCGTTTTAACCTCGTGGATGAAGAGAGGTTGGCCTTCGGCTTAGATGCAACAATTCTAGATACAAAGAAGAAAGTATAGCGAGTCACAAGGAAATAATGCAAAGTCTACTCGAAGGAAGCAACAACTACAACAAAATAGTGTAATAATCGAGACACGATACATAACATACTAGGATAGAATATTGAAAATAATAGTGATGAATATCAAAAAACAAGAAATACAGTAATATAACTAGTACAATGGCAAACACAAACCACCCTAATCAAGGCAACACTACACTACCTACTAACCTTCTACCCTAAGACGTGTCCTCCACACCTTACTATCTAAGGTCATGTCTTTTGTACTCTAAAGCTGAGTCATATTCTATTTTATCACTTCTCCCCAATAATTCTTTCACTTTAATACCGTCATTCATGACCATGATGCTCAAATGATAACATAATGCATTTCTAACATTTTCTATTCACTTTTTTTGTTGTTGGATAAACTGGAAATCGAATAGATCGAACTAAATAAATCAAATATAAAAAAGTGAAAATTTGAATTGTATCAAATTGGATTTATTAGGTTTAATTTTGTATCAACCTATAAGTACTTTAAAATGGTGACAAACCGACCTATGAACACACTAATCTTTCCCTTGCCAAATGTGGGATTTGTTCCATGGTTGAAAATTGTTTCTTAAATCCAAATAATCATTTCAAAAAATTGTTATTATTCCTAATCATTTCGATATTTTTAAAGACAATTTTAACACGATCCAATCTTTTAAAATAATGTGTTGGCAAATAATCTTACATTCTAGACATGTTCAATAATTTAATGGGATTGACGATAATATTTTATATGAGACTTACAAGAAGAATCTATAATGAGATAATGTAATTTAAAAATAAGATAACTAGCTATGAATGAATTAATTTTATTGTGCAATCCTTCAAATTATACTATCAGTCCAAATATACCCCTTCGCTTCATGAACATTAAACAAAAAAACCCACTTGCAACGGGATATTTTTCATGTGTACTTTGTTTAAAATAAAGGTAGATTTGTTCGTAAATATAATAGTACAAAGGTATATTTGACTCAAAAGTATAACGGAGGGTGTATTTGAACTATTTCTGATAGTACAAAGTTATATTTGACCCTTTTTCCGCTAATAGAAATCGAAGGACAAAAAATTACGAGATTAGTACTAATGCTACTGGAATGCAAGGAGACAACGCTAAAGTACTTAATAACCTTCGACCTTTATCCTCGATCTTCATAACTTCTTATCTAAGGTCATGTCCTTGGCAAGTTGACGATGCGCCATGTCCTATATAATAACCTTACTCCAATACTTCTTCGGGTGGCCTCTAACGCCGCTATTGTCAACCTCTCACACTTCCTTATAGGGGCATTTATCCATTTCCTCTTCACATGACTGAACCATTTTAATCTCGCTTCCCATGTCGAAGATGGCGAACCATTTGATATAACAGGAAACAGGGAGATTAAGATGATGCCATTTGGTGTAGGAAGGAGAATGTATCCACGCTATGAGTTTTGAGTTTGTTCTGCTCCATTTATGACTTTGCTAAAGTCTGGTTTACAGGTAAATATACATATATACATACATACATCAGCACATTCAATGATTGCTGATTTTATTATAACATGTTAGTGAAGCATCAACAGAAAAGATAACATCTGACATTGTTGATAATATAATTAACTAATAAATTTCAATCTGGTATCAGAGCAGACAGATGTAAAAGTGTGCTTTCTTTAACATCTTTAAGTTTTTAGATATGATTCACACTTCAACCTGGCATCAGAGCAGGCAGAGATAAAAGTATGTTCTCTAACAATTTAAGTTTTTAGATGAGATGGTTGCATACGCAAAAATCAGTTCAGCCTGGGACTGATGCGAGCTCGCAATGGATTCTTCATAGTGAAGGTAAAATCTAACTTCTCTGTTAAATCAACGTCGTCTCCCTCCACAGGCTTCCACTCGAAACGCCAAATCAAGTTAGCAACGAAGTATTCTAAATGAAACATAGCAAAATCATAGCCCAGACATATTCTCCTCCCTACGCCAAATGGCATCATCTTGATCTCTCTGCTTCCTGTTATATCAAATGACTCGCGATCCACCAAGAACCTCTCTGGTTTAAATTCCATCGGATCCTCCCACACGTTAGGGTCCAATCCCATCTCTCTCGCCACGAAATAGATTATCGCGTTCTTTGGTAAGGCGTAACCATTTAATTCCATTTCCTCTGTTACTCTATGTGGTAGCAAAAAATGAGATGGTGGATGCCTCCTTAGACTTTCCAAAATCACTGCTTTTAAATAGGACAATTTCATTAAATCCTGTGTTATCGACTTATCGCGATTTTCCTCTGTTCTTGCAATTTCTTTATACAGCTTTTCTTGAATGGCAGGGTACTTAACCAAGTACGCCATAATCCACTGCAACGCGGTGGATGTTGTATCGCTGGCTGCCCCGAGGAACTCAGCACAGAGGGTAACGATCTCTTCGTTCGTTAGTTTCCTCTTTTCCTCTGTTAGTTCCAAATTCAGCAATGTATAGATGTAAGAAGATGTTTCCTCTTCTTCTTCTTCTTCTTGTTGATGAACTTCTGAGTTGGCTCTTTCGACTTTATACTCTATTCTAGCTTCGATTAGAGGTATGAATACGCTCTCTACCTCTTTTCGTATTGCAATAACCTCTTTCCAACGGTTTCTAAAGATTAATTTCCCGACTCTAGGGAAAATGTCAAGTATTTTGAATCGTATTGTACATCCATAATTTGATTGATTTGAACATCGTCAAGCTTTACTCCGAAGCACATGAATGCAAGAAGACTAAAGATGGCATGTTTTATATGGTCAAGTAAAATCACTCCCATTTTAGAGTCAGATTTATGAATTATCTTTTGAACGAGGATATTTAGTGCCCAATCAGCTCGAGTTTTTGATTGGGACGTGGTACGTAACATTTCCGCCCTGAGGTTCCTACGTAGCACCCGCCACGTAGGTCCATACGAGGCGGTATTGATGGTTCGATCATTGTTACTAAGAATGAGATTGGTTGGTAATTCGAGCGGACGATCAGAGCAACGAGCACCGTGTTGGATTAAAGATTGGTAGGCTAAAGAGTGAGACTACTAATAAATATTGAAATAGTAGTACCTATTTTGAGGGTAATAATAGGACCATATTTAGATATGAGTTTTTGTAATATAAGTTCAATATCATCTAAAGATTTATTTATCAACAATGGTAAATTTCCAATAAATGGAAATGTAAAGGGTCCTGGTGGGAGTTTTTTCTTGGTTTTGGATTTTGAGAAGAAGAAATTAAGCAGAAAGATGAGAGTAATAAGAATAATGATGAACCAAGAATCCATTATTTCTGGCTGTCACAAAAAAGAAAGAACTATTTTTGTCTTAATTTATAGTACCTCATTATACTCACTTTACTTTTTAGTCTCTTCTAAAAAGAAAGATATATTTTGTAATAATTTAATTTTAAAATGATCATTTTATTTTTAGTGAAATGATTTATAGTTACGTAGATATTTATAACTTATTTTAGATTACAAGTTTTAAAAGTTTTGCTTTTTTTTTTAAACACTGTCGAATCAAACTACATTATATAAATTGGAATGGAAGGAGTATGAGTTATGGGCAGGTTATTTTAGTGAAAAAAAAAGTTGTTTGTTTTGTTGTACAAAGGGTCACCACTTATCCTCTCTGCCAATAATAAATTCTGACTTTAATATTTGATTTTTCTGACGGCACTGATTTCGAGCTATAACATTGTTAATTCCATAGATGTATAAGTTTGGTATTTGCATTGAAGCTTTGAAAAAATTAATTAAGATTTACGGCTATTAGTTAAGATTTACATAGCATAAGATCAAACACTTCCCATGAGGATTCTATTAAGGTAAAAGGGGTAAATATATCTTTGAATTTTGCGATTTAGAGTTGTGTCGATCAATAGATCAAAATCCAATACAAATCCCACACCAACAATGATGTTGTGTCGACATGCTTATGAGTGAAGAGTCCGAGCAACTTTTATAACAAAACACATACAAAATTTTAATGTCTCAAATTTTGAAGAGTACCTTTACTGTGAGACAATTTTACTAGTTCATAGTAATAACAAGAAATGAGACTTACCATCAAAGGATTTGGTGCAGTGGATGAGGCTACTCCTCCCTTATGAATTCGTAGTAGTTGCACTCCTATGCGAGCACCAGACTAAAAAAACAAGCAATGAGACTTTACTATGAAACCGACAAATGAATAAACAAAAAAGCTTACCTTCATTAAGTGCAAATAAATAAGGCCTAATCTAGATTTGTTCCACATGATACTCACTAAAAGGGAGAAGCGCTTTCTGCTTGGATTTTTTTCACACTCAAAGCTCGAATACGAAACCTCGATATGGTTAAGGGTGCATGAGGCAAAGACCAATTCAAAATTAAAAAAAGCTTACCTTAATTAAGTACAATTAAATAATGTCTAAGTCTCAATTCATTTAGATTTGTTCCACATGAGACTCACTAAAAGGGAGAAGCGCTTTCTTTTTGAAGTTTTTCACACTCAAAGCTCAAACGCGAAACCTCCATATGGTTAAAGGTGCATTGAGGCAAAGACCAATTCAAAATTTTGAGTTTATAAATTTTGAATTATGAGAAAGAAAACTTATTGGATTCTGAATTAATTATTTAGGGGTCTTCTGAAAATATATTATCTTACTATCTTAGAAATGCGTAATTTTTTCTATTGATCCAAGTCGAAATCAGAGGAAAATATTATCTTAAAAAAATTGATTTATGAGTACTAATTTAGTGAGGTTTTACTGTATATGTTTTTAGTTAAAGTTATTAAGGTTTTCAATTGTTCTTGATTCCACCCGAGGAAGTCTCGAATAGTTTTTTTTTGGTTCACCTAATGGTTTGTTATGTTTCAATTATTCTTTGGTTTGTTTGTTATTTTTCTTTTTGGTACATCTAATAGTTTGTTATGTTTCAATTGTTCTTTGGTTCGTTTAGAATCGTATATAGTTAAATCTCGTTATAACAATTATTTATTAGAATATTATTTCGATAAAATGATCTAATTTTTTATTGAATTAATTTTTCATGTCATATTTTACTTCTCTATAAATAACATTCTATCGATAACAATAGTGACACTCATTACAATGGTACACTCTTTGTAAAGTTACATCTCTATAATAACTAATTTTTCCACTGAAAAATGTTCAATTGTTATTTCCACAAATATTTTAATTAAATCGTTGTGTTTTCACAAAGAAAAATTAGGAAACTTATCAGTATTTCAATAAGAATCTATTTCTTGTTCGGTTTTATTTGCCCTGATTTCTTACCATAAATAAGTTTTCCTTTTAGGAAAAGGTTTTAATATTTTACTAGTCCTTTTCTTGTAGGAAAAGTTTAAGGACTCTATATATATAGGCTTGTTCCTTCTAACTTAATTAGCATTCACAATGTAGTCCTAAGGTTTTGAGAGTTGCGGTTATGGAGGAGAATTTTGTGTACCTCCTTGAATTTCGAGTGAATTGGTTGATGTCGTTTCTCTATATTTTGTACTCTCATATTTATAGTGGATTGCTCATCTCCTTTGTGGACGTAGGTCGATTGACCGAACCACGTTAAATCTGTCTCTTTTGGTGTGTTTCTCGTTTGTCTTCTTACTCGTGGTCTTTCGAGGTTTGCTTTGCTAGCTTCCGCATTACACCTGCTTATTTCGATCCTAACATTTCTCACCATGTGTTTTCTCAATGAGCCGATTCAACGAAAAAAATTATATTTTATGACAGAAATTTCTTATTAATTTGTGATAAAAGAAACTTTTTATTTCTACCAGTGCTATTCACTTGGCTAATGCCCAAGTGTACTAATTCAACAACAACGTTCATTGAGACGATGTCACAATAAAAATGATTAGTAGTCAAGTATAATTTTCTTTTTTTATTTCTCACCTGGTGTTTGGAGCCCACATTTTGGATTGTGCACCGCAGGGCTCATTCAAGCGTGACGCTCCCAACTGGATTTTCTTCATACCCAGGGATCAAACCCGAGACCTCTGGTTACGCGTGGAACAGTCTCATCACTGCATCACAACTCATATTTGTATAATTATGAGTCATGTTGCTTATATTCTTTAAAAATCGTACTAAATTGACTTTAATTTTTTTTTAAAAAATAATAAAACCACAAATTTCAATATAAATTTATAACAATATCGAATAACTAATGTGGGTTTTTTTATTTTACAAAAAATATCAAACCAAACCCTACGGACTTTATCGCGAAAAAATCTTCCACATAACCATTCTTTTAAAAGCATTTATTAAACAGACTTTATAGTAACGGCCTTCAAAACCAATCTTTTGGATAGCATGAGGGAAGAATTGCGAAAATTTGATAACAATTGCCCTTACATCGTAATCGAAGAATTAAATTAGTTTGGTTCAGTTTGATTTTTTGATATTTATGTCCATGTCTATCTTCAAGAATCCACTGAAATAGACATCTTGACTAAATATCTTACTCTTAAGATGTCATTAATATAAGATAACCATTATCAAAGCTTAAACCGACTCACAAAAATTAAAAAATAAATCCATTTGTATTCATACATGATTCTATTTTTCAAATATTATTTTTCACTTTGATCGTGTAGCTTTTATTGTACATCCACCCTTGTTAATAGTCAATCATAACGAGAACACAATCAATTTTGGTGAGTATTTCAGAGTAGTGGCGGAATTAATATTTTGATTAAGAGGGTTTAAAATTATAATGAAGAAGTAAATGCATGTAATATAAAAGTTAAGAAAATTCAATATGTATATGACTATAACTAACATAAGTTTAACTTTCCACAAAAAGGGTTCGAATGAATAAAAATTTCTATGTTTCAAGTCCTTAAACGCTTGTATTTATTGTTTTCAATAGACAAATAAAACTTGTGTAAACTTGAAAAATTAAGACTAATATGGCCAATAAACAATATAACCTCGTGAAGATGGATTCTAGGTTATTAAAAATGTCACACGTAGGTTATAGTGGCCTTTGACTTCCAATTAATTATGTATAATATGTTGTTTGAGTAGTGTGCGCAATAACAATAATTTTGTGTCATCTATAGATTACGAATTACGTAGTTAAATCACTAATAGATTCTTGCATCACAATAGATGGAAAGATGAATTATCTATGTTTTTTAAGGTATGATTTCGATAGAATTCAATAACTTTGATTAAGTTTTGTATTTGTTTCAAAATATTCATTTAATATATATGTACAAATTATAAATATAGAGTTAGAACTCAGTAATTTTAGAAGGTTGAATTTTTTTATTCCATCTCTAAATATAAGCAATCTATCGTGATCAAACTAAAAATAGTCGACAAATGTATAATTCATATATAATAAGTGTACAATCAATATATAATATATGTATTTCGGTTAGAAAATAAATAGTAGATCTATCTCCGAGGACATATCCTCCCTAGCTACATACACCTCTTGAACTACAACCCTTCATAAATACAGAATACTTCGTACATCGTACTACTTTTTTTTGATTTGTTTGGGATAGAATCAAGAAATGTTTGTAGGAAAATCCAAAAGTTATAACTTGTGAAATAGTCTTTCTAAACCTAATTTCAGGGGAGTGGGTTTTGACTTGTGGAAAAGGGAAACTTTTGGAAGTTTCAAAAAATTCAGTCTGTGTGGGTAGGTGTGAACTTTGGTCCGTGAGCTTTTTTTGGTCTTCTCTTTCACTCACTTCCTCAATGTATTTCCGGAACACATGTTGGTGTTTGGCCTTACATAAATCAATTACTCTATGTGTATCGTATCGAGTCAAACTATATCATACAGATCGAAATAAAGAGAGTAAAATTAGAGGTAGTATAGCGTTAATGTTTATGTTAGGACTAGTCATGGAGTAATTGTTTACGGGTGATTAATATTTAAGGAAAATCCTATATACAATTAATTAGTTACTACCGCATAAAATAATTTATAGATTCTTGCATAATTTAATTCAATTATTATTGTTGAAGAGTAGTTTCACATCGGATGAAAAATGAATGAGTTGTCTTCTTATATGGTCTTGGACAATCCACCTCTTATAAACTAGATTTGAATTATTTTTTTGAATGGGAATTTAATTAATAATTGTTATCTCAGAAAAAAAAAACACTTTCTTTGTTGAAGAAAAAGTGATTTATTGAGATAATACTTGTTAGTTGAGTTACCATATGAGAAATCAACACATACTGGACGTGAGGTATATCGGGGGCCTAAACTTGAGGTTCCACGTTGAATGAAATTTTTTTGACAATTTCCTTATATGATCTTCGAGAATCCTTTTCATGCAAAATTTTAAGTTGTCTAGGTATTTATATATTCCTTCTGTTTTAATCTGTTTAACCTACTTTCTTTCTAGCCCGTTAAAAAAATGACTCTTTCTCTTTTAATAACTCTTTAATTTTCAATTTTTCGCATGATATGTTTAATGTCATAAGATTAGATACTAACATTTTAGTACATCTAACATATTTTTCATTTAATACCAGTAGATTCAAAAATCTTCTTTATTTTATCAAACATCGTGTCGGAGTACCTCTAGCAACATACCAAATCCCATCAAATCCAACTCCCTTGATTTTAAAAATCCCTTTGATCACTCTCTCACGGACTCAAATTTAATTTTAAAAAATCCCGCCACCTATCAATCTCTGTGTATATATGCACATTGCTTGTTCCCGCTAAACTACAAGCAAAAACGTCCCTTCAAACACAGCTTACAATTTTCAAAATCTCACTCAAAACGCGCTGAGTTGAAATCTGTTCCCAACTAAGAATCCTTGTAGTTCCGGAGAATTGAATAACTGATCAAATGGCAGTAACAACGAACTCGAATGCCAGAACGAGCACTGAGATTTTGATCCCGAAGAAATGGAATCACATTTCTCCAGAGAGAAACATCATTTGGATTGAACCAAAGCCAAATAAGGCTTTGAAAAGTGTTCCTGTTATCTATTATATCTCCAGAAATGGACAACTTGAGCATCCACATTTCATCGAAGTTCCGCTGTCTTCCTCTGAGGACGGACTGTATCTCCGAGGTAGTGACATCAAATCCATTATTATTCATAGAATTTTCAAATACAGAGTATTTTTTTTGTTGATTCGTGTTTTTTTTATTGTTAGATGTGATAAATCGGTTGAATTTTCTAAGAGGAAAAGGCATGGGTTATTTGTTCTCCTGGTCCTGCAAGCGGTATAAAATTCTATTTTTCTGATGAAATATACAGATTTTTAACTTTTTTGGATGCAATTTGTGTTTTAAGTGTTGATTATTTCGATCTATCGATTAGGAGCTACAAAAATGGATACGTATGGCACGATTTATCGGAGAACGATTTGATTCATCCAACGAACGGTCAGGATTACGTTCTCAAAGGATCGGAGCTTCTAGAAACTTCAATCAGTTCCCGATTTTGTGAGATTTCCTTACCTGAATTGCAGAAATCACCTTCTTCGGATGAAAATCGTGATTCTTCTTCTTCGTCGAATACGACGACGAGGAGGAATCAGTCGTGGAGTTCTTTCGAAAATCCTCTACAAGAGTACAGGTACAAGTGCGAATCAGGCAGAGAAATCGCCGGAAAATTCATGTCGACGGCAGCAGCGGCGGATGCGGCGACGCAGACGGAGGAGAAACGAAGGAAGGAGGAGAATAAGATTGCGGAGCTGAGCAGAGAAGATTTGTCTCCGTCTCCACCACCGCCGTCGATGTCTAGCTCCGACGGAATGGACGGTGGAGATGGATCGAAGGGAGTTAGTGTTGGAGATCAAACGGCTGAGATTGAGTTTAATAGTGGTAGAATGAGTGCTTCTCGAGTTGTGATGCAGCTTATCACTTGTGGATCTTCCACTTCAGCTGATAATTGCTCGACGGTAAAATCAATGAAGAAGTCGCGGAGTAAGAACTTTCACTAGAGAGTTCAATATATGAAAAAGTCGGAGTTCAACATCTTAAAAAAAAAAAAAAAACTTTAACCAGTTATAAATAGTGTAATTTTAGTTGAACTCACTCGATCCTACCTGGCTTCACCCTTGCTTTATATACCTTTTTGTGCATTTTTTCTTCTAAATTTCAAAAAAATTATATCCTAATCGTCTACTAAATATATTCAAGCTTCTGTAATGAACTCGAATCCAACGATAACTCTAACTCGTTTCTCAACTATATTAATTAGGTTAAAGATCCATTACAATCCCACCAACTAAATGCAATAACTCAAAAGGCAAAAGCCCAAACAGAAATATTGAAAGTAAGAACTAGGAGACGAGGAACTAGACTTAGAGAAAGCAGGATAAGAGATACAGACATTTCCTAAGCATGATCATAATACGCATAAACCTATTTTGCTCTCACAAGTTTTTATTTATCAACCCGGATCCCACACATAGCCACTTAATCCGGTGTTGGGCTGCTTTGCCAATACTGGTCTAGGCCCATTCATATTTCAATTTCAAGGCCAGAGTTAGTTATTATGATTTGGAATATTCTCGTCTCCTTTTAGACTACTAGTTCAAATTTCAAGTGTATTTTCCTGTTTTTTCTTATTCCCTGCAATTGCTTTTATTGTATTGTAATTGTATTCACTCAAACTTATTAATATATATCAGTGTTTGAATCGTGAAGTTGTGTGTTGTTGCAGTAACGACGCCTGTTTTGCCGCCCTCATTACTATTGTATTCTAACAAACTGATTTCTTGGTCTTGTATCCAGACTACTTGCGAGCTGCAAAACCATTTTCATCTGCTGATTTCTGTGCTTCAGGTCAGGCCTGACTTAACGAAATCGATGACCTAAAGTCAAATTGTAACAAGAGGCTTTAAATATTATTTTTAAACATTTCTTGCGGCAATGAAGTACTCTAAATCGAAAAATTCCATTTAATATAGTGATGGTTAGAGTTTTCATCCATTGTAAAGACTACTTTATACGTATCACAAATAAGAAAGGTGATAAATAATCACAAATAAAAAAGGTGATAAACTGTACTTAAGGCTACTTTGTTATAGTGTAGTATGTAGTAATCTCATCTCTTATCACAATGAGTGGAACATGGGATTCACAGGAAAAAAGAGGGGCGAGCTTCCGATTCAATGTCCAGGCAGTTATACGTTGTTATTCCAGACTCCTCTAGTACTGCAGAGGCGGGACATGATTAGGAGTTTGGGGGTTTTAAATTATAGGACAGAAGAGAAAAATATTGCAAAGCATAATTATTATTTGTTTTTAAAAAAGAAAAAAGGAAAAGGCTCAAATAAAAGCTCATTTATGTCATCCGTTAAAAGTTTGGCTCATTTATGTCATTGCCATTTGAGAAAAGGCTCATCCATTCCATTATCTTTTAACTTGCAAAATCATTTTTTACCTCAACAAGACCTCAAATAACTTTTAGCTCTTTTCAATTGGGGTTTCAGATCAAATGTATTCTTTTTGCTTCTTCTTCCTCAATAACACATGAAGAACATCAAGAACTCTCAAATTTCCAACTTCTTCAATTCTGAAATTTGGTAGTTCTTGATGTTCTTTATGTGTTCTTGGTGTTCTTGAGGAAAAAGAAGCAAAAACCATACATTTGATCCAAAATCCAATTGAAAAGTGTTAAAAGTTGTTGGAGGGTCTTATTGAGGTAAAAATTAGTGTTGCAAAATCGGAGTTAAAAAATAATGACATAGATGAGCCTTTTCTCAAACGGCAATGACATAGTTGAGCCAAACTTTTAACGGATGACATAAATGAGTCTTTTTTCAAAGTTCGATGACATATTTGAGCTTTTTTTCTTCGAGCCCACAACTAGGGCTGCGTATTGGTCGGTTCGGTTTAGTTTTGAAGTTTATTGGTTCAACTAATTGGTTATCGTTTTGTAGACATGCTAAACCGTTAAGTACCATTAAGATATTGACTTATCGGTTATTGATTTATCAGTTGTTAATCGTTATCGGTTTGGTTTATCAGTTTAACCGTTAAGATTTGACACAAAAAATAAATGATTGAAAATCACATAGAAACATGGTGACAAACCAAATAAATCATGTTCATGAGTTGATAAATTGTATCTTGCTAAAAAACAACACTAACACAATGTAGAATAACCAAAAATTTGAGACTGTCAGAAATAAGAATATGAAACTAAATTCTAAGTCAAGGACTTTAGTACCAAAATGGTAGAAATATAATTTATTAATTTACTATCGAGTTATCGGTTAACCCGTTAATAAAATACCTCAAACCATTAAGAACTGATAAACCGATAATAAAAATAATCAAAATCATTAAATCAATAACCCATTACCGATGAACCAATAACCTTTTTCGGTTCGAATTATTGGTCACAGTTCAGTTTTGAACAGCCCTACCCACAACACTAGTGTAGAAAGTATTAGCACGGCCCATTCCTTACCATTGAGTCATCAATCAGTTTTATTAGAAGGTTCACAAATATATATATATATATATATATATATATATATATATATATATATATTTGTATATATATAAT